>VZTH01005100.1:0-32313 GCA_013397815.1 Aleadryas rufinucha
ATAATTTTTAATTTTGGTTCAGTGCCTTAAGTGCACCAAAACCTAGGATTCACATCTGTATCTTTACTGATTCTTCCCCTATGAGCATGTGACCCAATTATTTTTCCTTCAGCTGAGGCTAACAACCATATATTCTACAACTTTTCCCCCTTTACTGCTTAATCTTGTGAAATGTCTGCTGACTGTAATTGGTGGGTTTTGCTATATCTCATGCACAGCTCATCTTTTCCAGCCTGCCAGAAAGAAGTTGCAGAATTTAACAGAACAAAAGTAGGCCCCTCTACCCTTCTAAAATTCCAGGAAATCAATTTTTTGACACATCTGACAATTTTTGATGGGCTACATTTTTCTACAAATCACAATCTGATCATGAAATACAATAATAACAACAACTGTGAGCTCAGAAAGCGCCACTCATGAAATGATTTGGAGAACAGTATAGTATAAATTGCTTGTGATAAGAATACTTCATGGGTTGGAAAGCAAGCATATAATCCTTTAGTCCACTTTCATATTCTAATGCAGGCCAGGATTTGTAGATAATAGCAGGAAATCTGTCCCTTGGCTGATGGCATGGTTATCAAAAGCTCTAGTTCTTGCTGTTTCAAGCACCTGAGGATTATATTTAGGATGTATTAAATACCCAGCTCATTCTGATCATAGGTATCTTGATAATTGTACGACACTGTGCTAATTATGCCTCACTAATCATGAATAAAAAGTGTCAGGAAAAATATTACTATGAACTTTATTATTACTATTACTATCTTTTCTTTTCATTACTATCTTTTCTTTTATTACTATTACTATTACTATCTTTTCTTTTCATGGTTTTGTTAAGAATTTTACAAAACAAAGAGCTTATGAAATCCAGAGGAAAAGCAAACCTAGGACACAACATTTTCATGCTAAGAAACAGATGGAGATCATTAGTGTAAGGATCTGGATATGGAACAAAGAATAATCTTATAGCAAAGAGGTAATAGAAAAGGTATGAACTAGGTCACAGGTATATAAAAAGGAAAGTAAAATAGACTTGGGGTGAGGCTATAGAGTTCATTTATTTTGTGCTGGTTATATGATTACATGGGCTAGCCCTATTCTGAGTCAAACAAGCTCAGATGTGGTAAAAAGAGGTCTTGGTTCAACAGTACTAACAGCTTTTATCTGGCCATTCCACAGAATACTACCAATGGGAAAAGGCAGAATAAGAACTGGTGACTAGGGAGTACACCAAAGGGAATTAAACAACCAGAAGTGAAAAATTTAAGGAACCTGAGTAATGAATCTGAATTAATTAACATAAATATGTTTCAAGTATGTATTACAAAATTTAAAAAAAAAACCCCAACCCTGAGTGTTATATTTATGCATTTCAGAAAGCACAATGCAGAAAATAGAGAAATTTACAGTTAATAATATTAATGGATAGTAGAAAAGTGGAAGGTGGAAATGGAAAACAAATTTGACCTCCAAATCAGTTAAGGTGACAACATGAACATTTTCACAGCTGGAAATGATTCAAAGGATGATGATGCAGAAATGGGTGATTCACCTTTGGAAATAAAACCTTAAAATTACAGATTTGAAAGGTTACCTTTTTTAACCTTTGATAACAGTTGCCTTTAGAACTATTAGATAGTAAATCAGTCACAGGTTTCAAAGGGAAAGTAGTCAACTACAAATTATGGTAATAGTGTCAGTATACTAAACATGGAATTATATTTTTTTTTAAGATAAGCCATCTGGCACAGTCTGAGAGCATTAATTTTTTTAAAGGTCATATGTATCTACTTACTATATTTCAGAGTAAAAAGAACTAATAAATACCATGTTTAAATTATATAACAACAGATACTGCTAATGAAGTTCTGATATAATAAACATTTATTTGAAATGCACTTAAACCAAGACAATTGACTTTGCATTGTCTTTGCTTCATAAATTTGGAAAATGTACAGCTATAATGGGAGAGGCAACACTTTGCCATCCTCAACTTGGCTTCACCTTATCTCAAAAACTTGTTCAGTCTCCCCTTAAACATACCAAGATTTTTTATCCAAAGCATTCCTTGTAAAGGAGTACTGCAGATCTGCTTGCTATGATGTAGAGGATCAGTTGCACTTGATTAGTCTGAACTGGTATTCTAGTAGCTTCAAATGAAGGTCGAAAGTCTGAGCAATGGAACAGAGAATAAGTGGCTGAACAGTTCCTCCATGCCCACTATGCTCCTCACAGGTTTGTAGACTTTTCCTATATTCCTTTCATATCATCATCTCCTTTTAGTTCTTTATACAGACAGTTTAGTCTGCTTGACAAGCTCCTAGTGACAGGTATTTTCTGTTTACCACCAAAGTTCAATTTTACAGAAGACAAAAAGGAAAAATCCCCAAGTAACAGACTCTTTATACTGATGTTATGAAAAAGTCTAAGAACATACCATGTTTTGTGTCTGTCATTTTCACACTTGAAAAGGGAGTTAATTGCTTCCTATGTTTTAAAATGTAAGTTGAAACTTACATATAATGACAACACAAATGCAGTCAGGACTGGCTCCTGAATTTTATATTTTAAGCCAATTTGAGCAAAAATCAACAAGGATGATAGATAACTTATCAGGCAAATGACTGGTGATTGGTTTTAACTTGAACTGATTTTGTTTATCTGACTCATAAGTGCTACAAAGGATTTTGGCTTAGGACAGCATCATGATATATGGGAAATGGCAGCAGTAATGGATACCAAAGTGATAAAGATAGCATTCTGTGGAGATGAATTCGTTAGAAGAAAACTTTAAAACCCTGTAATTAGCAAAGAGTGTGATGTATTGCAATATGCTCAATTTTACACTGGGAAGTACTATATAAAGCACATCTATTGATTAACATAAATCTCGACTAAGGGTTTGATCCATGGATAACAATGATTTGTATTACACATTTACATTTTACATTGTTTCCATCACTGCATCTCATAATTAATAGTAATTCTTTCATTGGGATATTAAAAAGAATAGTAAGTGGGAGGACAATTTGATTTCTGTACTGAGTAAAAAGAATAACTTAAAAGACCTTCTCTTCCATAAACCTTATCTTTAAAGATCACTTTAGCTGTTGGCAATAGGCCTTTTGTTGTAAATGGATTTAATGTAAAAATGCAATCAGACTAATTCTTCGTTTAGACAAATGGTAGATGGTAAATATTTAAAAATGGAACAATTATAGGAGGGAAAGTACTGTGTGAAAATAATGCAGGCAGAAGAACATAAAATCTTGGTTAAAAAAGATATCCATCAATGCATAGGACTTTGCATGATTTCAGCATTAGGCTAATAGGGAACTTCTGGCAGGATTTGGGTCTAGGCATATGTTTCATCGCTCTCTAGCATTCATTACTTGCTATTTAGAATCTCAGAAAAGCAACGATGGAGACAGTTTCTGCTTTGCAAATATGAAATGCTTTCTGACAAGATCATCTGCGTGCTCTGTCTATGTCCTCAGAATCTCAGTCTATGAAGGCTATCTTCCAGTCAAAGGGGGTTATATACAGTCTTTTAACTTGGAGAACTAGTTCTTATCTTGATTCTGTATTGTGACGCTGTAAACATGAGCGGTAATATAGGTTGCAGAACAGTGAACATACAGCAAGTGGAAACAATACAGTGAGAGAAAGTGAGGATTTCATGAGCTATTTCATACAGTCATAGAATGGTTTGGTTTAGAAAGGATGTTTAAATTTCATCTAGTCTTAATTCCCCTGCAACGAGCAGGAACATCTTCAACTCAGCCAGGTTGCTCAGAGCCCTGTCCGGTCTGACCTTGAATATTTCCAGGGACATGGCATCTACGTATCTGTAGGAAACCTGTACCAGTGTTTCATCATCCTCACTAATTAAAAAAAAAAAAATCACTATCCAGTGAAGATACAATGAGAATAGAAAACTGCACAAAACTCAGCTGTTCTAGTGTACTAATAAAAGTTAAGAAGCTCAGCTCTGAATACTGAAGGAAAATGCAAAACATTAGCATCCTAAGGGCAGTGCCATCCTCACTGATCTTGTGAGCTATTCCTTTGGTCTTTCTGATTAAAATCTTTCCTCTTGTAGCTTGAGTCAGCCAGGTCCTTGGAGACTAAAACAACATGCAAGACTTATTTATGATAAGAATTTCTCATAAAAGAGATGTGGACAATGGTAATATTCGTCACAATGAAACTCAGATTTCTTTTACTTGAAGCAGTGAAGACTGACAGCAGGCTTAAGCTGGGCAGCAAAATGCTATACTTTGTCTGTGTCACCAGTATACACATATATATATATGTATATACACATATGTGTAATGTTTATGTTGTGGCTACTTATGATAACATCTGTCTCCCAGCTGCTCATAATTAAATTAGTAACTGGTGATATACTTGCAGTGCTTTCTGTATCCCGTTAGTATGTTATTGAACCTCAAGGCTTTTTCACAGTCTATCTAAAAAATACTGGGGCTTCTTAAATGTTTTTGGGCAGTCTACTAGCTATTGCTCATGAGAAGCTGGATCTCAGTAAATATCATTTGTGTTTTGTATCGCTTCTCCTCCATCATGTAAAGATTTATTAGATTGGTTCATTTATTTCTACTCTTTATCAATAGTAATAATACTTTGATTAGTATAAGTAGCCAAGGAAAGATACTTTCTTCCCAGTCAGAGTCCCATTTGCTTTGTGTTTTATAGCTGAATTTGTTTCAGCAAGGATGAAAGAAAGTTTTTCACATCTGCTTTTTAAATGATAGATGGTCTAAAAATTTTATTCTGTGGAGCCTTGGCACTGGCTGGCAGCCAAAGGCCCATCCAGCTGCTTGCTTACTTCCCCCAAATCAAGACAGAGGGAGAAAATAGGAAGAATGGGAGCAAGATAGGGAAGGAGAGATTTGGGAGATTACCGTTACTGTTGCAGGCAAACCAGATTTGACTTGGAACAATTCACTTAACTTATTGCCAATTAAAATAAATATTTAATTACTGATTCATGTAGTGGGAAACAAAACAAAATGAAAAAAAGAACCAAAACAAAATGGAATAAAAAATTTACATATTAAGGGTAAACAGCTTTTCCTCCTCCTTTCTCAGGCTCAGCTTCAGTCCAGTCACCACCCTCTCCCTGCTTGTTCTTGCTGCAAGTTGCACTCAGTGCTTTCGGTGAGATAGCAGGCAGTGTGGTTGCAGCCAGGATATAAAGGTTTCCCTCTGGTACTCCATTCTTCATGTTCTGTTCTTCTCTTGTGTGGGTTCTCCATGGGCTGCAGTGCCTTCCAGGGGAAGGGGCTGTGCCGGATCCACCGCAGAACATGCCCCTTCCTTTCCCCCAGCCCTCCTTTTTCCAGGCTCAACTTCACTCTTCCATTCGCTCTTTTACCTCTTCCCACCTCCTGGAGCAGCACAGGGGGATGAGGAATGGGGGTAAGGGTCAGTCCATGAAAGCTGTAGTTCTGTTGTTCTGCAATTCTTGTACAAGTAGATGAAGACTTGTAGACACTTTAATAGAATGTAAGAGGGCACAGGACAGAGCTGTGAGCTAAGAGCTTTGTGTGTCTCATAGGAAAATCCAGATGTTGCAATGGAAAAGTTAAAAACCAAATATATAATTGAGGAGGTAGCTGCTTTCATTTTAGGACTTTTGAATAAAACAAATGGTTCTTCCTAAAGGTTTGGTATTTTTCAAGAACCAGTAGAAACTGATTTTCTCTGGAAGAATTTTTTTAAAATAAGTAATGTTGTCCAGGTCAGTCCTTCTGATTTCCTCCCAGTCCTTTAACCAAACACTTGCCAGGACTGGGAGGAAATCAGAGTTTTCCTGAACTGTCTTAAGTCATTACAAGCTGAATATATTTTCCTATTTTTCTTCTGAAAACAAGCAGTGGGAACCTTAGGTGTTTATTTGCTCTTGCTATCAGCACACAGCCAGGAGAAACTTATGTCATTAAGGTGTCTGTAACCAGTACCCTTGCTCAGTATGCCCTCATTGCTTTATGCTTCTTAACGATTCTGGAATGCTGTGAGAAGTTATAGTGGTTTTTCACAATTTCCTACCTATTAGGCACTCTGCAGACCTGAGTATGGATGCAAGAAAGACTATGTTGGAGGGCAAACGTATAGTTAAAGCAACTATGACAGCATGGTTTTCTCTTTCTATTAGACCATTCTGGAACTACATAAACTCTTTATATCAACAAGCTTGCAGTAGAATTACAAATGCATTAACACTTTGACTATTACCCGAATACATTAGATTTCAAGAATGTGGTTTTTACCTTTCTCTAGCTTTCCTGGACACTTGTATGGAGTGATTCAAAGGAAGCATATGCTCTCCTCCCAACATCAATATGTGTTTGTTTGGGAGCATTTACTTCAGGTTGCCTTTTTTTTTTTTACTGCAGCCATCACTTCAGAATTCAACACCCTGAAGAATTTATGTAGGGAGTGACCATACCCTTGATCACTGAAAATACTTATGATTTGATGTTCGCTTATGAAAAACTCCTCCTTTCACTGCAAGAGTGCTATAAACACTAGTGAAATAGAATCAAATATCCACGGCAGCCTTGAGATACACTGGTGGTCATCAAATCCACGTGCATACTTCATGCATAAATACTTACATGCTCTATTTGCTGCTAGAGGTCTCTTTTGTAGCATCTACTAGACTACAACAGCTAAATAAACTACCTGCTATTATCAATATAAATGGTAAATGGTAATAATTATTGAACAAATTATGAACAGATAATATTTTTTGCTTTTCTGCATCTGTTGTGCAAAATAAGTGGAGACTGCTGCTATTCTGATCTAGCATCATATATAATCCACATCACATTCTGATTTTATTGATGTAAATAACTACAGGAGGTTTAGAACTTTGAGATCAATTTAAAATTGTTACTTATAGGAAAAATTATTTAAGGAAAACCAATTTTCTTGATATACTTTATGGCTATTTCTGAAGAAAAAATAGCCTCTATTAACTAAAAGTGCTTGGTATTAAGATGCAAAAGTTGCAGCATCTCTTTAAAAGTTTAATGCATAAAAATTGTTCAGAATTGGAATATGGGAGTTACAGGTACTTCTACAGAAATAACACAAAATCAGTAATAAGAGTGTCTGGAGCTGCTGAATCCAGCAGGCTGGTAGAGCTGAGGATGCTGCTGCTCCATCTCCCCAGGTCCAGCTGGTAGGTGAGATGGGGTTCCCTATAGGCACACTACACATACACATGGCTGGACACACAAATGAGCACAGGTGATACACTCAGCACTCACACAGACACAAACAGCACCAGTGCCCTCATCCTGTTCCCCTCTCTAGCTGATCAGAATGGAAATTCCCTTGTGGGAAATACACACCTGCATTTGCAGTGTGGATCCCTTCACTCTGCCCACTGGGCAGCCTCCAGATGCCAGGGCTCCCCAGCTGCTGAGTCTTGTGCAGTATAAGGTCACAAGGCTCACATATCCATACCAGTTTCAGACTCCTCTCAACCACACACATAAACAACTATCCACAGGAACATTATGGATCCTCCAAAGGAACTCTCCTAAGCTACCTGCAGTACTTAGGTTGTGGTTTTTTAAATAATATCAAAGTAGAATTTCTGTTTCAGGGATAGGAGAAGGAATATTGTAAAGAGCATGAGAAAAACTCAGTTAAACAGAGAAAAAAAACTTTGAGAAGTGAAGAAAAGACAGTAAACAAAGGGAGTTCGTCATGGTATGTGGAAGTGAAGTACACCACTGAGGACTCAGCCATGATCTTCATATAAAATAATTAAATAGAAGCATTTTCTCTGATTTTTGTGTTCCTTATTGATACACATGTATTTCTATCTGGCAAAATAAGTACACAGCACCTGCTGAATCACTTATTTCAATACAAAATGAATTATGATTGCAATTCCAAATTTTTCCCTCATATGCATATGTATATTCATGAAATAACCATTTGGGTCAAATTGGCACACAGATGCAACAGTGATTCACTAGAAGATGAGTATTCTGCTCCAAGACACATGCTGAAGCTTCTGTTTGGCCCTTTTAAAAAAAAAATTAATTCCATTGATTTCAATGCAGTTACATAAGCAGAAATATGACTCACTGACTTTAACAGAACTAATATTCATGAACATAAAAGCAAAGTTTTGAGCTTACAAACAGTTTGGGAAGGACTGAAAACAAGATGAGACACTACCATATTTTAGATTCCCTTTCCTCTCCTTTGTATTCTCATGAAGAATACATTATGTTGAAAAAGACTTACCTAAGCTAGATCTGTCTTGGTTTTATGAAATTAAAAATATAGATAAAAGATAGCTGTGATGGAGTTGACGATAATCAAGATGGCTGATAATTTCTGTAGATAGTCTAGTATGTTAGCTGGTTTTTTTCCCTCGGTGGCTGAATAATGAATCGTAACGTCAAACCACCCCAAATTCAGAGCTGCCTTGTAAATAAAGTTAGAATCAAGCACTTTGAGATATGATTGTTATCTACATAACATGGAAATATTTAGTGTTCTTAAATTATGTTCTCTATCAATAACTGCATAAAAGACCATTAACATTTTTAGGAGATATATGTGTGCATCAAGGAGAGACTATATTCTTTAAAAAGACATTGACCTTTGAAGAAAGCTATTTTTAGACTTATCTCTGAATTACGTGGTATCAGCTATCAAAGTAACATATAACAACTATGGGATTACAACTATTAAATGGTAAACTACAATAACACAACAACTTTTTAGGTAAGATAATGTTGGCAAAATATATCACCTACAAAAAAGTGTGATAACTTAAAGAGTTTATAAGCAAAGCTAACAACTGGTTTTAATGTGTTGTTATTATTAATAGAAGCATTTACTGTATTAACATTGCTGCAGTTCTACTGTACTGGCATTTTCCTTATGTAGATATATTTTTTCCCTCTGAAATTTTTAAGTGCAGGATAAATATGCAGTCTCATTTTTAAACTAAATATGAGACTATGAAGGACTAAATTTTTTATTGCTAGTCAGCCCAACAGACATAGGTAGTGCAATGAAAATAAAAATTACGTGAAACTAGTATAGTCTGTATTTGAGGCTATCACAATTCCATAGGAAGACAGAAAGCTGCAGAAGGCTGGTGACTGTATTTTGGAAACACATCCAAAAAATTTACAGTCTCCAAAATTAAGTTTTGGAACTTCTTTTTTCTATTCTTCATGGAAAGATGTGGTGCTATGTATGCCTTTCCCAGTTGTTTCTCATTCAACATATTTTTAAAATATGGCTCCAGCTTGCCTGAGTATTTCTTGAATGAGCAAAAGGGTTTTTACTTCATTGTTTTCCTCATAACTGAACATTGGTGTGCACATTTGCGTAGTTCAAAGATGCTCATTAGCAAAAGCAACTGTAAATCTCCAATCTTCTGGAAATTGTGAGGTTGTCTAATGAGACTTTAGAGTGACTATCAGTCCATTTTGGCCTCCAAAGAAACCATTAATTGAGGATTAAGGGTAAAAATCTGAATTCTCAGTAATCTTCCTGCTTCAACTAAGACATAAAGTGTATGCAAATTTTTTTGTTTCCATTTGTATGATGGACAAGAGGAGACTGAAAATTTGGGCATGAACCCATTTTCATTTAATAGCATTACAAAGAGACACAGATTATTATGATGATGTATACTCCATGGCAATGAATTGTGTTTTATGTAAAAAATTGTGTGACATGTAAAAATTGTGTCACAAAGAGAAAGAGGCCATGACTTTCCATAAACTGTCTGGAGCCTATTCATACAATTCTTCTAGAGTAATACTAAGATTGCCAAGAAAAATGTAATGCAAAATGCCTCTTTTTCTTATGCCTTGTGAAGAAAGTGTTCTTTTGAAAGAAAATGGAAGAACCAGCACCAGTATTTATGGATATTGGTTTTACGAGCAACTTTCAGAAACAGATCTTTCAAAAATGATATAACCTGTGCAATGCAAAACACAATTATCTGAAAACTCAAAATATTCCTCCAAACAATTGAAACCACGAGTTATACTGTGATTTATTCGGTAGAAAGGGCACCAATAATTCAAATATCAGGAGTGTAAATTTTATTGTTACTTCTTTAACTAAACCATCATACAAACACCAGGATTAAACCTTACTTCTCTGAAGAAAAGCAGCTCACACTTCCAACAGGACAGTTTATTTAAAACATTCATATTATCAAGATAGATTTTTTTTTTCCTTCTCCTTTGGTAAAAAATTTTAATGTCATCACTTTCAACAATTTTTTTTAAGCTACTGTGGTTTTGACAATATATGAAAAATGTAACGTGTATTTTCATCTTCAGTGAAGTTCCAATATGTGGATATTTCAATTTGGTTCCTAAGCACATTGTTTAAATTTAAATGGCAAACTCTTTCAAGTTCTAGAAATTCATTAGTTTTTTCAGTTTTTCACAGCTTGCAGTACATGGGCATAATCACATCCAAGGTCTGTGAATGACCTTGTTGTTGATTCTTGTCAGCTCTGGAGAACAGAGTTGATGAGTACCCAAGGGGCATGCTAAGAACCCAGGTACTTAGCTTCAAAAATTTGAGTTACAATTGATGCAGATACTGATACCTGAGCTGAAAACCTAAGTGCCATTTATAACCAGTGAAGCAAAAGCAGAATTGCTGAGGTACAATTCAACACTTCAAAATCCAGGCATTAGATGTATTGCATCATAAAGTGTCCCTCTTACTACAGATGGAACCCAGAATCAACACTCAAATGTGACTGTCTACTCCCGCAGAACTAGAAAGAGAATGGGGTGTGCCATATAAAAACTGGTAGACAGGAATTATGGAAAGTCCACTTCTTTCCATGCTTTCTTTGAGATCAGAATCAGTATAAATGAACTAAGGATAATGACCGCCAGTGTATTTTCTGCATCAGCATTGTAATTAAAAATGATTAATGTGAACAGAAAATATTGCAAGTACCTTAATTTCAAACTAATTTGAAACTCATAAGAAGGATTATTGTTTACAGAACAGAAAAACAGCAAGAAGACATGATGAAATCTTTGGTTAGTCAATATCTTCAAACAAACAGTTAAAATTGCTTCTTTTCAAGAAGTACTTGACATTGTCTTAAGTTTTAATGTAAAATTAGAGGGCTATGGAATTTAAATTATGCAGTATCAATAATGTCTCTCCTACACTTTTGTAAGTATTTCAGTTTCTCATTATGCAGGGCAGATGATCTGACCTAAGAGGAGGACAGAAATATTAAGAAAATAGAATAGAATTTATTTTAAGAGTCTCATTGAACTCCCACTGGAGTTCATGGGTAAATGCCTAGCTCCTTCAGTGGGAGTAGTACTAGACCTATGATAAGCAGGTTGTATTTTGTAATATACAATCTATAGTGATCCTAGAAAAAAAGATTCAGAAACTAATTGACCTTCAGGTTGCTTCATCTTGTAGAAAGCAAGAATTTTGCAGCAAATACCTACAGGTTTTCCTAACCTTAGAAGGACTGGAATACATTTTTAAGAAGAGTTAATGGCTCATGAAGTTTATGGTCACTTATGTCACAAAAAAATATAGACATGAAAAAAAGAAACAGAAGTTTTGAGTTTAGTTAGGTGATTAAACTGCACATATTTCTTAAAATATATCTTAAACTGCTCACATAACACCTATCCTCGGTGTTTTGGAGTAGTCCTGTAGCAAAAATAAAGCCAAACTATTGTTTTGTTTTCCTTTTTTTTTTTTTTTTCCCCAGAGATACTTCTTTTTATAGCATTAAGAGGTGAAGCTTTAACTGTCATTAGCTTGTCATGTGCTTCTTGTTCCTTCGGCCCTAAATGAGCATAAGTGTTTGAGAATGGAGATACAGCAGTTTTGGACATTAGTTGGATAACATTAAAAATGTCAGCTGCTTCAGTATTAACTGTATAATGCTCACGCCTCTAGGATTCTTATAATTTCATTCACTGGTACTAGGAATTCAGTGTTTTAATAAAGATTGTTGAGAGAATCAAATGAATTGAAGTGAACAGCTTTGATGATTGCCATTAATATTGCTGTAATTACATATCAATAATAAGTAGATGAGAAAGGACTACAGTTGCATATACAAGTAAGCTTAGAAATCCCCAGAGTGTAGATTGAAACTAGAATCAGACTCCAGAATAAGAATGTATTTCAACAAGAAAGTGAACCATCTCAAGACTGTAGTGGAGGAGCCAGCATGTAGAAGAGCAGAGGCATGCAAGTGCACAGGCGCAGGATGGTGTCAGAGGTCTCAGGACTACACATAAAGAGGTTGGTTCTTGATACAGAATACTGCAACGACCCAGTGAAGCTGCCTATAGCTGACAGCATAGTTGAAAACATTTAAGAAAACAAAACCGACAATTAATTGTACAGGGATAACTACTTCAGAACTGGTTATGTGAAATTAATGACCCTGATATCCTGCAATATTATGTATTTTATTACCATAAAAGGAGAATAACTTTAATGTCTGTGTTTGGTTTAACATTCCACACTTGAGGTTTGACTGCATTTAAAATGCAGCATAGAGTGTCATAAATATACTAAATAAATAAAATATAATATTGGGTAATGCTTTTTTTATAGTATTGATGCAAGTTGAAGTAAACGTTCTAGGACTGAAGTGAATGATGTCCTCTTACAAGTAAAATTACAAGTTTGGGTTTTTTTGTTTTCGAGATCAGAAGCAAAATATTTGTCAAATAATGTGCTATGAAAATCATTTACAGAAAATTTCAAACTTTATTACTCAGAGCTATTTCCATGCACACTGTTAATATATCATGATATTGAAGCTGCATAAAGCTGAGCACACTATGTTTTTTAGGAACGTCTCACTCCTATGCAATCTAGCTCAAAGGAAAAAAAATTGTGTGCTCTTCAGAGGTATTTTTATTTGATGCATTTTTTAGCAGCTAACAGATGAATTCATATCATCCAGCAAGAAAGAACTTCATATGATCAGGAAAAGAAGCTTCAACACTCCTGTAATATTCACGATGATGCCCAAAGAAAGTGTTACTTTTTGACTTGTAAAGCATATTACTGCCTAGATTCTTTATTCTCAAATTTTCTGTGTGCTCTGACAATAAATTTATTTTAGTAAGGGATTTTAAAACATTCTGCAATCACCCCTTTCTGTTTTTTTCAGCATCAGATTTTGTATGTTGTTTTGTCTTGGCATTTGATTGCCTTCTAGGCAACATGCTGACAAATAAGAGAGGGATTGATTTTGACCTTCTGCAGCTTTGAATCTACAGATGTTTATGCAGATGCTTGACTTTCTAAAAGAATGGTCCTACTGATGTCAGTGTGGCCACTTATGTTAGACTTAGAAATTTTTACAGGGTCAGGATTCAGTTCTGCAGAAATCCAAATGCAAACAGAAGAGGAGATGACTCAGCAAGTTTCTCTCATTGGTATTAATAAAGATTCAAATGCAAATAACCTAGATCTACAAGTTCTTGGCAGATCCTAGGAACATTCAGTCTTTATTTGCAAAAGAGGACTTAAAAGCAAAATCATTATCTTATTTTAATTAAATTTTCTCTTACAGTCAGTGCTTTTCTTTGTATGCATCAGTGGAATTTCTGTATTTCAGAGGTACTGGTAATTTAATATGAAATTGTTAATCATTTAACCAGACAATACAGCTGATAATTTAAAAGCTAGAATGATATTATACTTACATTAATTGCAAAGAATATTAGTGGTTAGAATTACCACTAAAAATTGTAGATATAAATAAAATAAATAAAATGCAATCGTAAATAGCATTGTTTATTCTACTTCATTTAGTTTTAAATCACTTACAAACTTCTGAAACTTTCAACGAAGTTTTGCAACTTAATGAATTGTATCTTACAGAGCTGATCATTAAATTTAACCTCAATCTCTATAGTCTGTGATTTAAAATTCCTGCTATTTTAATTCCTTGTTTACCTTTTGCTTATGGCTATGTAAATCAATTTTCCTATCAACTTTCAAGCTATGACAAAATAAGTTGAAACAGAAAATTAGAATTTAAAGTAGGTACACAAACTGTGGGGATAAAAATAAATTAGAAAATTCTAAGGTCATTCATGTAAATTTCCTCTTAAATAAAAGTCAAGCTATTAGATCATGTTGAAGAAAAAGTGGGTTTACTACTCTCACTTGTGAAGTCCCATGTAGAATTGTAATATGTAATCTTATCGACTTTTGCTTTCTATGAGGCAACGAACTCCAATCCAAATGACCATGGATAAAGCTATTCTTTAGGGAATAAGATGGCACCTATTTTCTTATCCTGTACATCAGCATATCAACTGGACTTGAGCAAAGGACAGTTTTACAACCTGCTTGGCACAGGTGTTGGACATTAATCAGTGTGACAATGGAAACACTTTAGCGGGATTCTTTGCAAGAGAACTTCTAGCCAGTTTGCTCATATTAGTTCAGTTTATACAGAACATGATTTTCTTTTTGTAGTTGCTTTGCACAAAAATAAGAAATAACAAACAGTCTTTTGTTTCATGAACATCTCATATACAAAGATGAGCTATAATGTTTGATCTTTCCTGCAGATAACAAGATTTTCTCTGGTCATTTTAAGACATAGCTTTTCAATGTGCTGATACTTTCTGATATCAAATTAATGTTGCATCAATGTGATGTATGGTGTATGGTCAGATCAAGGTGAATGTGTCCATTCTCATTAAAGGAGACAGTTTGCTGTGTGGGAAAAAACCCAACTTATTTCTAGTGGTGAATGAAGTGCATATTTCTGCAGTGTCTTGTAACTACAGTTCACCAGATATTACTTCCATCACAATATATTGTGGTGTATACTAGCTCTTATTTCTCAAGTTTACATGGGTAAAAAAGAGACCAGCTAACTGGGCACCATGACTCTGGCTGACAACATTGCCTGACCTGTGTCAGCAGTTATCTGAATCAAACCTGCAGGTATCCAAACAGGAGAAATACTTTTCACATTTATGCCTTGTTGCTGCCACAGAACATTTCAAAGTAAAGATATTCTATCAGTGTCATGGCACGAAAATCTGTCTTTTCCCAAAGTTTTTTGTAACCAAAGGGGGGTTCGTTAACTTGTTAGGTTTTGTTTGTTTTGGTTTTCCTTCTATTAGTTCAGTAGGTTCAGATTTAAGTAAGATTAATAGTTTATTTTCATCAAGTTAGTGGCAAACAGCAGAGGATTTTTTTAATATAATGTTTATATACTTAGACTGAAATGACTGTAAAAAGTAGATATTCTGGTACATTTCTTGTATTCATCTATCTCATCCAGAACTGTGAGGTTCTCATGACATGTACTTTCAAGGACAGAGTATTTCTTAATTTGATGTGAAACTACCTTATTTGGAAAGCCCTAAGATATACATGGTAATATAAGGTTCAGTGCAAGGATGAAAGACTGCTGTCAGTTTTCTGATCCATGCTGAAACATAAGATTCTGCAACCAAGCCAATAATGGTGCTTAAACTAGATAAAGCTTAATATGCCTCTGGGCAATGAATTCGTACTGCTAACTGTAATGTAGGTGTATACAGCCTGAGGAAGACAGTGCTGTGTTTGTTATGGCTTGTTTTCTTGTGATTGGTTCTGTCTTGTTTCATTTCAAAGTGAAGAGGTGTCATTACAGGGCAAGACAAAATAGTCAGTAAAAATTCTGATGGCTCTGCACCTTGATGTTAGAAAGGTATTGTTGAATCAGGTTGATGCACATGAGAATGGAATTTTCCATTGCTAATTTTTCTAACTAATAGAAGGTGGATTATTCTGTATATAAATTATAGTTTGTATGTATTATAATGCTTTTGTTTTGGAAAATGTAGTCTAATAAATTATATTCAAAAGTATGTGCATGTAGGTCTTTTTCATTGGATTTGTATGAAATACCTCTCTGAAAACAGAAAATTCTGCTCGTATATTACATGTATAATCACCATCCATGAGCTTCTTCAGTAATCATTCTTTTGGGGAAGAGCATTTCAGAAAGAATGTTTTGTTCAAAAACTGTGAATTGCCTCTTGAAATGACTTATTTTTTTACATCTGTGTAAAGATGAAGCTTAGGGAAAGTATTACATTTTTAATGCATATATAATTTTGATAATCTATCTAGGTTTCAAACAACAGAATAACTGCTATGACCCTACTATAGTATTGTTTATTGTGGACCCTCAGTTTTACTCGTCGTTATTGCAAACTTTTTCTTCTCATATTCTGAAGATGATAAGCCTCTTGGAGCTTGTGACTCTAATTTAAATCTTCATGCCTTTTAAGTAATAATAACAACTACTGCCTTCATGACTGTGGCTCTGGTTCAAAATTGTATGTTTTCAGTATACTATTAGCATACTTTGAGTGGGTGTGCAGGACTGCAAATACATGACATTGAATGCATATTACTATAATTTCTGAGTAAACTGTAACACATATATATTTTAATAAAGAAATGTATATTTGTTTATTTAGCAGTCATTCATAAAATGTTACAAAGAAAGTGATATGAAGTAGAAGTATTTTACTGTCTCCTGAACTAATGGTCCAAGTCTTATCACCTGGCAACACCGGCTCAGCTGTGATTCATAATATATAGATAAAATATAAGGCTACAGGCAGTAATCATAAAGATTAACTGGCCTCATGAGACTAATTTCCCGTGACTTCCTCAGTAATCCATGCACAAGGATAGGTCCTTGGAAGAGTGATTCAGAGAAGGTGTCTAAATCAACCACTACGAATTGTCCTCTAGAAAATATATCTTTTTCTCTTGCTAACTGAAGAAATCCGGGGAGGTTCGCCTTAAGAGGTCAGTGTTTGCTTCTGTGAATATTCTTCAGAGATGAGGGTCTGCAGGATTCTAGTATACAAAAATACTATTTGGCGCAGAGGCCCTCTAAGAACAAAATTGCTATAAATTTAAAACTCTGCATTCTGAAAGGGATCTTTATAAAAATGTCAAAAAGCTACATGTCCCCTGTTTGCTTTGCCTGGGAAGCATAACTGTGCAGTGATAACTGAACACTTAGACAAACAGAAAAAAACTCATCTTCACAATAATTTAAAAAGAAAAATTTTGATAGGTCTTACAGCACAAAGGTCTGTCACTGGAATTCACTGTTGAATGTGAAACTGCTGAAATTTCTCTACTGAGCCACAGAACTTGAGGTTTTGATCCAATAAAGCATGTAGAGACATGCCTAACTGACATGCTAACATCTGTGGCTCTTTGTGCTTAAATCCAGAACACGCTAAATACTTGAAATGCCAGTTCATCACTTTAAATCAACAAAAGGCAAAAATAATTTCTCATCCTATTCACACTGAATAACACTGATGAACTGATGAAGTTTGCCCTCAGTACTACATATGCTTTTTTTTCATGAATAGTAAAATGCAATATCTGATTGTTTATTTGTTCTGGAATATTTACACATTTTAATTATTTTTGCTTCTCGCTTTTATTTTTCTCTTCTTGCAGCAGTCACTCTTTATTGATGATTTTTTCAAAAGGATAAAGTGAGGCTGTTGTTTTGTTTTGTTTTCTCTTATGAATATCTCAGCTCACATGAAACTCTCAAACATTTTTGTTGTGCCTGTGGTTCCTGTGCCATGGCAATGCAATACTGTCAAATGAAGTGATTTTAAACTCTTGCCTGCTGTTGAATATCATATGGTCTGGAAACCACAGCACTGTAGCCAGAGCCAACGCCCTTTCAGAGAGGGAGGGAGACAAATAAGGTATGTAGAGAGCAGATGTCCCCAGATCCACAGAGATGTAGAACTTGTTTCACGTTAATCTCTAAGCACCAGAGGTTAAGAGGTTAGGCTTTCTGGTCTTTTCTCCATGTCACTTGATATCAGTATGAAGCCAATTTCAATGGTATTATCATTCCCTCCTCCTACACATCCATACACCTTGACTATTTTTCTTTTCCTTTTTTTCTGCTATATTTGCATACGGTAATACAGCTGGCATGTTAATTTGTTAAAAGAATGAAGAAGCTTCTGCATTATTGAGGGACAAAGAGGACGAGCAAAGGACAGTAGTAATTCTGACTGTCATAGAATTATTTTATGGGTTTATATTGGACATAGAGACACTGTAAAGCGTATTTTCCGAAGCATATTTGTGATAACAATATTCCAAAAATATTATTTAATAAGTAACATCCTATTACAAGTCAATGCACTTCATAGCTCTGAAACATTAATTATATATGGAACAATGCAAATTAGGATCTACATTGTTGAGGTCTTCATTAAAATAAAATGAAAACAAAGATCAACTATGACAAGCTGGTAAAATTATTTATCAAGAAAAAGGATTTTATACAAAGTAAAAGATAAGATAAGTCTGCTTTCCCTCCATGAATAATGCATTCTCAATAAGGTAAAATGATTCTCTCATTTCCCCTATTAGAAAATGTGTAACACTAATGAGTGAACACTGACACAATCAGGATGTAAAAACCAATTTTATAGCTGTCCTCTGTGTTTGCTAATAGAGATATGGAAACTTTGTAATTTCTAACTTCCCCATTGTTATTTCTTTCAAGTAACCTCTCAGTACACCGGTTTGCTGAATGGTATTAAAATGCTTTCTGGTTATAGTTGCTGTGCCAGATTTCTGTGTTTAAAATTTTATTAGGGCAGCATCATTCATGTTACCACTCTGGAGGTCAGACACTGCCTAAAACAACCTTAAGGCTCTGGAATAAAAGGTAGGGCATTTATTAAAAATACCTGAGTATTAACCTTAGAAACACGTGTCTGTTTTTTCATCTAGTTCTGGTTTTTTTCTTTGATTTGTACCTGAGGATATTTTTTTACTGAAAAATAAAACTTGTGCAAGTAACAAAATTGCTTACTAGAATTACTTTACTTTTTTCCCTTCTATTTCGGTTAGGATACTGATGTAATTAAGGAAAAAACACTGAAGCTAGATTATAACAAATTTTCACTCACAAATGAAGATATATAAATATGATCAATCATACCAAATTCAGCAATATGAACACTGGAATAAAGATTCATGTGTGTATAGGTATTGTCTGTGCTGAACAGCAATTCCAGGTTTATATCAGAAAAAAAAAATTTGCTTGCACAGATATGATTTTACAATTAATTTAAGAATACTTGGCTTTTATGCATAACAAATTTATAATGCCAGAGGAGTTTTTCTGCTTACGCAGAACTTACGCAAAATAACTTACACAAGTTGCATGAAATAAATTTTTTTTTTTGCTCTTTGTTATTTTGTTTCTGTTCTGAATGACCACAAATCATAAATATTTGTCTAGGGAATTTTGCCATTATGAAATTATAAGTTTAAAAGGTCTTGAACTAGCTTAGATGTTTCAGGTTCTTATGTCAGTGACTTCCACTGAAATTACAAACAATAAAAGAAAAACTTGTATTGTATCACAGTTTGTTGAGCCATATTAATCCCTCAGTCTTTCAGAAAACTTCTATTCATCTGAATTTAAATGGACAAGTGGTATCTCTCCCAGCTTATTCCAGAGAGATATTAATAATATCACATATAAAAAGAGATATAAAAATTGGTATAGACAAGTATAGCTTAATAATTTCCATATATTCATTTAGATAGGAGACAAATTTTTGAATGTTAGATCATCTATTGGCAATCTTGATTCTGCTTCTTTTAATAATTTGTGAACTATAAGAACAAACACATGGAGCAACACAGATGATTATTCTCTCAGAAGTGAGATGCTCAATATTTACCTCAATACCAAAAGAGCTGGCTGTAGGATCACTGACAGCAATTAATATTAAATATGTGTACAAGCTGGTTGGCAGAAAACTTTCAGTTCATATGGCATCATTCTTTGTCTGATGGCTTAATACCAATTTCACAGTGTGCCATACTGATAATCAGATGCAGCAGAAGTTTAAAAGAGGGGGCTACAGGATGTAAACATCACCATGATCATGTCACATGATGGAGAAGCATCTCTATCCTCTTCCAGAAGTGCATGTGGTTGTGGATGCAGATGGTTGGAAAGGAAATCAACTACCTCTGCCATGTCCACTTGAAGTGCCAAAGAGTAGCCATGGAGATCCAGAGAACATAAATTGTTGTGTCTACAGTTCAAAAATGGGAAACAGTAATTATTTTTGTAAATCTAAATTTTCAACACCAGGATTCTTATTTATGTATTTGTACTTGCTTGTTTGTTGTGCTTGTTTGGTTGGTTTTGTTTCTGAGTCAATGGAATAGAGAGAGCTTGCTTTCTCACTAATGAAGCTTAAAAATATCCTAAAATACACATTTACTCCAAAAACAAATTAAAATTACCATGAGCGTATCAGGAGGTACTTTGCTTTGATTTGATTGCCCTTTAGATTTTTGTGCTATTCCAGGTCTTTTTTTTTATTCAATAGAATTGCTTCAGTAGTTGTGTTTATGTTTCCATATTTTCCTGGAAGCTATTCTAGATTGAAGGGTTGAGAAGCATCCTAACACTTTATTTGAAAGGGTATATTTCAAGCGACCAATTAAGATGTGGGTTTGATATAACACCAAAAGTTCTACACTTTAAATAAGGCTGTCAACATTCATTCTTACTCTCCAAACATTATGTTCATCCCCTAAAAAACATAGCTCAGACTGTAAGATTTTGTGTCTAAGTTAGCTGATAAACCTATCAGCAAATGAGTTTATAAGATTTTTAAAGTATTATCTGATCAAAGTGTTTGGTTTAAAGGTGACTGTGGGGCAAGAGTTAGAATTGGGTAATTTTGTGGCTTGTAAGTTATTGTCAAAATATGAATAAAGATACATATGTAGCCTCACATTGAAAAGTAAGCTTTTTTTTTCCTGGGAAAATTGTAAATAGATTCATATCATCGCTCAGGTACACATCTCTTCATTCTTCTTCTCTCTCCACTTACCACTTCATAAGAAGAATTGCACGTTTGCCTGGTATTTCTTAGATGCTTTACTCTTACTGAATCCTTTGATTTACACCAAACAGGACTATGGCATAGCATCAAACGTGCTGGTTTAAACTGCACGCTCCATGCCCCTCCCCTTTTATGCATCTCAGGTTCAGGTTTTAAAAGCTGTATGTTTATTACAGCACTTAAGGGCCTGCGGGCTGAGTCGCTGAGCTCCAACATGTACTATTCAGACTATTTGATTTGGGGTAGGAGTGGATCTACCACTAGGCGATTGTTTTCTCTAACATAAGGCCTCAGACATATCAATCTTCAAGTTTAGGCTTTAAAATGGAAGCTTAATGCTTTTTTTCTCTACCAAAACAAATAGTAGTAATATCACCTTGGAGCCCATTGGCACTTTCACTTAAGTCTGAATTAAAAAGTGTAAGAAAAACATTGAAACAATACTTCCCTTTCGGTTTTCTCTGTGTTCTGCCTTTTCTCATCTTGCTGCAACAGATGGTAAATAAGACTCAAAAAAAAACTCTATACATTAAGAGGAGATGTTTTACTTCTTAGTTAATTTTTAACACAGTCAAAGGCAAAGCTGGTGTGGTCATTCAAAAAAAAAATCAGAAAAATAGATAATTCTTTGTCACTTGATTGTTTATAAATACAAGCAAATTCTTAAAAAAGTTTTGCATTTCCCACATTAAAAAGTCAACCACTTCACAAGTGAAGGGGAGGGATTCAATGGACCTTATATTCTATATATCTTACATGCTATTTAGAAACTCATACTTTTAGATGAGAATAGTTTATTTGATAAGTGACTGCTGAGTAACTATTAACTGTTATATATTGTACCTTCCTCTCTGTGTAGAGACCTTCTCTTGTGCAACCATAAAAAAGCCTTAAAAAATCTTTTAATGTGTTGAACTTCAAACTTCATTGAACTTAACTGCTCAACTTTAAATATTAGTATTCTGAAATGAACTTGGTATGTTTCTGAAATACTTTTTTGCTTAATTGCTACAATTCTGAAATGACCAAGCTAAGACACAGTGGCTCTATGTTATCTGAAATTTCTTTTTCTGGCCTGGGGCATAGTTTGGCTGCATACAACAAACCTGCCCAAGGCTACTGCATGAGAGCCAGAGCAGCACTTGTAAACACTGCGTGCTGGCTTTACACTGGCTCCCAGCAAAAGAGAGAGCTCTTCTAGATGTGCTTAGCTACAAAGCTTTGATAAAGGAGTCATTTGTGAATAGCATACTTTTCCACCATGAAATTAGTTTTCAGGTCTTTTAATATCACTGATTCATGAACTGAAGCAACAGAATATTATTTTGCTGTAGCAAAATGTTTCAAAACAGCCAAGGAATATATTTTCTGAAGAAATCAGAGTAAAAGACAACAAAATATCCGAGGATTTTTTGCGTAGAATAACAATTAAAAAATTTTTTAAAAAATTAAAAAGCTGTGAATATAAATCTGATACATAATATGTAAATATAATAATTTTAAATAAATCATTACCTTCTCATCATTCTATAGAGACCAGATAACTAAGGAGCAAGCTATCATTATACTTAAAGTCTTTTTAATGTGATTAAATTCTTTTAATTATCAAGGAAGTTTGAAGAGTTTAAAACCTCACTGAGATTTTTTTGACAAACGTGCTGGCAAATGACAAAGAATCAAAACCAGCTATGGGCACAGTATTAAAATGTTCATGGAGAAGCAAAGACTATTCAGCCAGCTGATGATATTAATCCCTACTGTTTGCTTCAGAAGATGTGTTTTCAGTGAAAGGCTCCTTATTATCTCAGAATGCTGTTTTGGCTGAGCTGCTGTATACATATCAATTTTACACTCTCTGTGCCTTCTTTTTAGAAAATTACAAAAGGACTCCACTTTGTTCTGATGTGGAATGAAAGCAAGCTACAAAATCAGTCGGGAAATGAAACTTTTGTTTTCCAGATAGCCTTAGGTCTCAGGGATCGATACACTGTAAGCTGTGTTGTGTGCCTTAAAGTCAAGGGGAAAGTATACGCGCTAGAGAAGGAACTGAAAAACTTCTGCCAGAGTCTCCTCTCATTTTATTACTGCTTAATTAAATTCCCTTAAAATTAAACTGTTTCTTAAATACTATCAGCACAAGTGAAAAGAGAATCAGGACCTACTGTTATAGAGACTGAAGAATCTATAATTAATTACTCCATAAAACTTTTAATATTTGCCAGTGTCTGGAATGTGTCTGATGTCATTTGGCAGATTTTTAATTTAATGAATCTTTTATCTATTCATAGCAGAAAATTTCGTAAAGCAAAAATGGTAGCTGTTGAGGCGGTTGAGGCTGCAACAGGGGCTGTTGAAGAGCCACAGCACTCAGGAACAATGGAGGCCTGGTGGTGGGCCGGAACCGAGGTCTGAGTTCTCCACCTCGTTTAGGGTGAGCTCCCACTAACCTTCGCTTTATTATGCTGATGTTCTGTTCTTGGTTGGCCCGTTGGCCCTCCACCCCTTTGCTTTTAATATATATGTCCCCTATTGAATATTCATGTCTTCTAGAAAGTTCTTTGTTCCTTGATGCCCCACTGGTTACCAGTTCCCTTGTTCCACCCCTCTCCCTCCCCGTTGGTTGTTGTTTATGTACCTCATGTCTTTCCCTCCCCTTGGCCCTCAGATTATTGGTTGTAATGCTCTGCCCTCCCTCTGTACTGCCCCCGTATAAAACCCTGTGCCCTCTGTTGTGGTGTATACCTATGAGGACATCCAGGGGATGGATTCCCCCGCCCAGGAGGGCGGGTTGGAGGATGCCACATCCCACTGGGTGTCTCCCTTGTTGAAGGACTTCTCCCCCGTTCTAGTATGTTCTAAGTTATTCAGTTGTTGATTGGTTTGTTCCCTTATGTNTGACAGCCCTCCATTGTTTGGGGCTCTCTGTCCCTGGATCCCCCCTGGAATAAACTCCTGGAACTCTACACAGAGGACCCCTCCCGCCTCTTTATCTCTGGCTGCCCCTTGGAGCTATCCTGTGAGTGTGTATGTACATCTGAGTGTGTCCTCGTTGTGCTATTGAGTGGCACTCTCCCGAACAGATCCTTTTGGGACACTTTCGGGGAGGATGCGGCACTCCTTCAACCACCCGACTCACCGTGTCAGATAGCTGCCTAGGCATCAGGACACTGACAGCCCCCTTACATAATTTTAGTTAATGGAATAGTGCTGATACACAACAACATTAGAACAATTTATTCTACCTTCCTTAGGTGACATCCGTTCATCAAGTGAAAAGCAAAACATATCAATGAGTCACCAGACTTGATAGGCAGTATTAATTAAAGTACCAAAAAGCATTTTAGTGGTATATCTTAAAGAGGTCTAATACAGAGTTAGATAGAATGCAATCACAAGACTCTGGCAGTAAAAAATGTGTCAATGGTAGTTCACGGATAAATTTTTTTTTCTTTTTTTCTGTTAATGAGTGGATAGTCACTAGTGCAAAATTAAATGTGTGACTTCCATTTGATAGTGGGGACAATTGACAAATGCTGAAATCAGTCCAACAGTAATAGCTCTGGACTTTGGACCAATACAGCCCCATTGCAGTCCCTACACCAATATGGTCTTCTCCAAATACAGTGTTGCAAGAATGCGGCTGGACTATCTCAAATCTGAGTGCACATGAAAATGTTTAAGTTTTGTGAGGCGCTCATATGAAATGGTGACGGATCACAGAACATCATTCATCTTCTCACTCAGTAATATTTTTGACCATCCATTCTCTGCATATCTGTATAGTGAAGTATAGTCAACATGTTTTTTTCCCATGGTTGGACTTAGATGTTCTTAAATTTCTTGCAGAACGTTGATCTCTTATGCATAGAACATTAAGAATGAGGCTTTATTTCCTCAAAGAAAAAATATTGGAAGGTGTAATTTCATTAATATAAAGCATTCAAATATTATTGTGTAAAAAAAAAATTGCATATTGTGTACTTATTCATACAGTTTTTGCTTTGTCCAAGCAACTGCAGGTTTTTGGGCTTCGTTTTTTTTGTTGGTTTTGGTTTTAATATATAACTAAAAAGTATAGGTGAACACATATTGCAACATATTATTTGTATCTTTAAATAAATTACTTGCTAATATGTTGCTATATGGGTCAAAACTATTCATTTAACATAATATTCCTTCATAGTTGAAGTTGTTATGTAAAATTAGTCATTATTTCTTCATCTGTAGAGTAATAATTTGTAATGTTCTCAAAATCACATATTAGCATCTGTTAACTGACACTTGAATTACCCCTGTGGATTGGATAAAGAATGCCTAAGTTTCACTTTGCTTGCAGTCCATCCAAGTGTAGGTTAAGCGTGGCAGACTTTGCTCAAATGAATCAAAGGACATATAATCAAGAATATATGTGGCATTATTCTGATTGAGAACATTCTTAGAACAGATGAGTAATACATTCTCTCTTAGGCAAAACACCAAGGAATACCAAGCTTCTCTGAGATTATTCCAAAATAAATTATCTGCAGGGTGATAGTGGCTAATAACACAATGCAGAAATGTTACACAGGTCAGTATTGATTCAGATCACGGCATAGGTACCTGTAACTTTTGTGTACTAGCTCTGCTTCCCAGAGTAATACCCAAAGTGCCATTGCTCTCTTAGTCACTGAACCAGTCTGGGAGTTTGTTTTCAAAGGTATAACAAAATAACACAAGAGATTACTAACCTCTGAGATTTTGCTCTTGTAGGCTAATATAAGTAAACCGCTGTATTTGAGCTCTGTACTTTAATACGTTCTTACTAAACTCCTCACCGGTGCAGCCTCACCTTGAGTTCTGAATGCAGTTTTGGGATGCCACAATATAAAAAAGACATTAAGCTATTAGAAGGTATCAAAAGAAGCGCCGCAAGGATGGTGGTGTCTGGAGGAGAAGCCGGATGAGGAGCGACTGAGATCACTTGGTCTGTTCGGCCTGGAGAAGAGGAGACTGAGGGGAGACCTCATTGCAGTTACAACTTCCTTGTGAGGGGAAGAGGAGGGGCAGGCACTGATCTCCTCTCTCTGGTGACCAGTGACAGACCTCAAGGAAATTACATGAAGCTAAATCAGGGGAGGTTTAGGTTGGATATCAGGAAAAGATTTTTCATCCAGAGGGTGTCTGGGCACTGGAACAGGCTCCCCAGGGAAGTGGTCACAGCACCAAGCCTGTCTGACTTTAATAAGAATTTGGACAGTGCTCTCAGGAATATGATGTGGCTCTTGGGGTGTCCTGTGCAGGGCCAAGAGTCGGACTCGATGATCCTGATGGATCCCTTCCAACTCAGCATATTCTGTGATTAGTTTCAAATCGACAGTGCTCACCCCTGAATTAAACATTTGGCTTTGTATATGCTTGGCTTCAAAAAACACAGTGGCCTTTTGTAAGTATGGAGGTACACACTGTGCAATAGAAATTAAGTGTAATTTTTGATTTCATACTGCATACTCCATACCCTTGTGTAACTCATAATTTCCAAGCCTTTCTGGAAGACTTCCTAGTGTATGAGACGCATGCAAATGAACAGCTTTTAGCTCTGAACTGGTTTTTTTTATATTCAGATTATGTGTGTGTGTATGTACACATTTATAGTATTTAGTTTGTGATTATGGTTTTATTTATACATATTTACATTTATGATCATATTATTTATAAAAACACATCACTATGTTTGTGGCTTAAATGGTCTAAAAATGAAAGAGAAAGATAGCTGAAATTAATTCTTATTTTTACCACTAAGATCTGATATAAGCTATAGAAAATCAATTAATTGGTTAGAACTATTTCAGGAGGTTAGTTCACCTCAAACAGAAATGATTACCCTGCAGTTAAAGTGTGCTTATTGGCATTGTGAATAATATAATTTTCAGTATCTTAGCTTTGTGAGAGAGCTAAATCATATGACTGGCAATGAAAGATAAATGTGATTGAGGAAAATAATCTCCGATGATGATGAGGGGGATGGTAACTTTTCAAACTAAAAAACTCAGTCTCGTGTGTCTAGCTGATCAAACTCTAATTCTCTGTCCACCACTTTCCCTATATGTAGCGTGGAGATATCCATCCAGTTCAAAGGATTGACAGGAGAATTAATTACTTGGTATCTCAATGCCTAAAGGTGGAGGGACCTGCATATAATGTAAATAATGCCTATTGCAATACTTTGACTAGAATTGTTAATGATCATCTTTGGCTTGGCTAAGACATTTTTCATCTCTTAATCTGAGAAGCCTCATTTGCAGACTTGACAAAACTTTTACCATGATCTCAGTTGCTATGCTAGTTGAAGCAGCATGTGTAAGAGAACCAGTTTTTCTCAGCATAAACAAAATTCATTATCTTTGTGGAAGCCTTTTGCTTCCACTCTAATAGTCTTAGAATTTAGGATCCAGCTCTGCAGGTCAATGCGCAACAGGGGCAGGCAGACTTCCCTTCTAAGACTGTTAAAAACAGGATAGGGGCAGACTCATGAGATGGCTGGTAGCTGTTGATAAAATTAGCAGAGAATGGAGAATCACTTCCTTGTAGCTGTTTGTAGGAATGATGGATTTATTCATAGTATCAGCTTCTGCTCCCTTGCTGTTTTGCTTGTGCCTTGCTTAAATAAGCATAGGGCTACTTAAGTGAGATCACACACACTCAACCGACTTTGAAAGATGTAGGAAGACTTCCTTCAGTTAGCATTTCCTTATAATGCCTTGGCTAGCTGTTCCTTTACAAAAAGCAAAGGTTTAAAATCTCACCCATATGCACTTTTGGGGAATTATTTAGTACTGCCAGGAGAACAGTCCCTGCAGTTCATTTACAAATTGTACTAAACATGGTTGATGGGATCAGTTTTGTCCTTTTCATGGTTCTTGAAGATTCAGTATTTAGAACTAAAACACTGCCCAGCATCAAATGCATGTGAAGGAGACAAAGGAATCAACATAGATTTTTACAGGGTGAGGATTGGGATTCTGCAAGATTATTTCTTTCAGGATATCTGAGAAAATTAGAAACTTTTCCCTTTCAGGAAGTGATTTCATAGTCATATTTTAAAGATCTCTTTCAGTTATTCTTGACTATGTCACCAGAGTAAGCAACTTTTTTTTGTTATTTTTACTTATTATTACTTATTATTACTTTCTTCTATACAGCCACTATATACCAGTTTTAATTAGTATGTGTGTTGCTAAGAAGCCAATTAAATCTTATAAGAGTGGAAATAATTAATGCATGGACTTTTTTTTTTCTGTAGTATTTCAGACATTTTTGCTTTAATATAATGTTTTGACTCTGCATACTAACAAACAAAAGTTGTGAAACCTGACAAAACTTTTTTTTCAGTTAGAGTTGTTCTTTAACATCATTTAATGGTGATTGAGAACTTGGAGGCATTCAGTAGGGGCTTACATTTGGAGGGGATTTTTGACATTGGTCAAAATCAGCAACATACTGGAATCATGTTTATAAAATACGTGTCAGTTAATAAAAGACGAATACAATTTAAAATATTTTTTTACTTAAAAGTGATGTGATAAGATGGAATACAGACATTCTACTTATGGAACAAAGCAATTTCCAGAAAAACAATAGAACTTATTCAAGGTTATGCAGTTTAGTTCTATGTAAAGAGTATGAAACAAGTTTTATATTAATGGATGGGAATATGAAATTCTTTGTTTTGGAAGCTAATATGAAAGGATTTTACACTATAAGACACATTTTAAAAGCACTGTCTTAAAAATATTACATAGCTTCCTCCAAATAATTTCTGTCTCATTTTTCATTTGTGTTCATCTTCCTTTTCTGTTCCTTGGTCATTTTCTTCTCTTTGTTCTGATATGACCTTGTTTTTCTCAATTAAACTTTTTATCATCCTTTTTTTTCCCACCTCATTATTATTTATCCTTTAAATTGCAGTATTTCCTAGAACAGGAGTTCTCAAACTCCAGGAGTCATGATCCCTCTTAGGCTAATGAGTATAGTCGTGTAAACAGAAATGTGGTTGCAAGTCTAGAAATGACCCCAGAAATAGAGTGGAAATGAGGATTATAAACCCTGAAGTGGAGCCAGAAGCAGAAAAGTTTTCAGAACATTAGCCAAAGGGTAAAGCAATATGTATCCAACCCTATTCTGCAAAGTGCTGCGGACTCTACAGGGCAATAATTATCAGAACAAGACAGAACTGAGAGATGATACAAACAAATAGTAAAAAACAGGCAATTTGGAGAACAAAAGTAATAAAAAGTGAGAGATTCTTGGCCAGTTAAGTAAGGCTTTTTTTTTTTGCCTTCACTTTCTTCTTGAACTCCTGCTCCCTCTTAAAATTGTCACTAAGTACTTCAAGCTTTCAAATGTTCTTCTCTCTGCCCTCTCAGGTTGCAGCTTTTCTCCATGCCTTTGTGAAGAAAAACAAGGTTGGATGGTGTGGGAGGGAGCTTGCCTTTCAAACAGTCTGGTGTCGTCTGCTGATACACTGGCAGCTATTAAACTGCCTACCCACTTCTCTACTAAGCCATGTTTTCATAGGGCAATACAGGCCATCTCAGGTCAGGCACCATACTGCCCTGCAGTAACAAAACTCACTTCAAAGAAAGAGAAAAGAGATGCTGACAGCTGACACTGTGGCTCTTTTATGGGAAAAGGCAAGATAAGGGATCTTGGAGTTCTATAAGAAATGGCAGAAACTTTGGCTCCACCACTGAGTTAAATGTAAGAGGTTAGACTAATTTTGCCAGAGTATTTCACATTTTTTTTGTCTAGTAGGCATGACATAGAACATTCATGATTGTAATCTTCATTTCTTTCCCAGATGGAATTTGCAGCATCACCTGGACAAAATAGTGAGTCGATTGTTCACATTTCAGTGACTATTTCAAGATAAAGTTTGCTAAATCAGTTTTTTAAGGGTAAATCAGAAGAGACATGAAGCAAGGTTTAGAGTTTTGATCATAAATTCTTTATCTGTTTCACATTTGAAATGAGCATCTTAAGGATTTCAGAGAATCATATAAAAATAAGAGATTTCCAGCAGAGAGTAGTGCATGTATTTTTAACTTACGTATTATGTATATGATTTCTCTATTTGTCTTTGTTAAATTTTGATCAGGTTAATATTATTGGAATCAGTAAAACTGACACATCTAACAGCAAAATGGGATGAGAGAAGTGTTTTTCCTTGAAGAAAGCTCAGAGTGGTTTGCTCAGGATCTCATAGCTGTGCTGTTGATGTTTCTCTCTTCAGTTTCATTTGCTTTCCTTCACATTATTTATTTATATAACTCAAAAAAATAAAAGGTTAATTTGGGAGAAATCAGTACAAGCTTTCAAATCAATACACTGAGATGAAAGACACAGCAGCAAGTGTGTCGTGTAGTTTACTTCCATTTGGTGTGGCTGTCTGGAATGAAATGAATTATTTCCCAATAAATGCAACAGCTTTGAGGATAGAAATACACTGGGTCTAAATGACTTACTGAAGTGTATGTGCTGTGGAAAAATTAATGGAGCACCATACAAATTAGGTGGGTAAAAGTAAGTTTTGTAGACTGCGGCTATACCTTCCTTGCAGGAGGAGATGAGGAACACCCGCATCCTCAGCTGATCCAGTATCATATTTGAACTGAACTGTGAACACTGGAAAAGAAAAAGTCTCATGTAAACAGGAGGGAATAACTGTGAGGACTATTTTATTGGACCTTCTAGGACTTCATACTCTGTTAGCAAATACAGTTCGAGAGCATTTAATCTGGGAGCTGTTCCAGTCCGTTAACAAATCCCTTGCAAGGCTGTGAGAGATTCATTGTTGTATCCTGACGTATGACGTATGGCTTCAATAACTGTGCTGGACACACAGGGTGATGATCTCTCACCTTTTTGAGCAATGACACTGCTACACGAGTATTTCTCTTCAAGAAAAGCTCATAAGTAAAATTCCCAGTGGAGCAAGAAGTTACATTAATCACACATTTGCAAACAGAGTCACAGGGGTGGCTCATCACAAACATGGTATTTCCTCTCTCTCTGTTCCTTTTGGCCTCAATATCTAGCACTGAAATTAGTCTGACTATCCAGTTTTTATTGCTGTTCATTCCATGCCTTATCAAGGAGCCATTTCTGAGCTCTGGACATACTAACTCTCCCAATATGATGAGCAGTGTTGTGTTTATGTATGTTAAATGATATTTTGTTTAAGATTTATGTGTAGTTACCAAGTAAACTTGTGGATTTTGCCTGCTAGTTCCTAGCCCTGGGGTTTTTTACCATCAACCAGCAGAGTCTGGAGTGGCTCGCTAGGTCAGGCAATCAGGAATTATTGGGTTGAGATCAAAACATTGAAGTTGTCAACAGGAGAAACATGGCAGCTCCATATACCTAACAGCTGTGGCCACTTCCCTACTCACTGATGCCTGTCCAGCAGGTGAAAGCTCACTGAGCATCATGCCGAAGTGAGGCATCATAGCTTATTAAATCCTGTTTCTATTTATGTGTGTTAACCAACATCTCCAACTGCTTTATATAGACCGTATATCTCCTACTTGAAGAGTGTGCTTGTACCTGCCTAAAGATGCCCAAGCAAACTGGCCCAGGAGAAGGGTGGAAGATATGGGAAGAGAGCAGCAATAAAAACTCAGACATCCAGTGAAACAACAGACAACATACAGTCACTCACATATTTCAGTTTATTGATTTTAAGATGCCAAAGCATTTCAAACTACGTTAAGATTATTTACGTAGATAGCTGGAAATAGCATAGTTGTGTGAGTTGTTACAGTTTCACATTGAAGTTGCTTAGGTTCCAGAAATAGCTTCTCTTGGTCTTGACACTAGAGAGCAACTTGACTGTATCAAAAGTAAGTTCTGCCAGACTCTTTTAAACTCAACATTACTCTTTTTTTCTTGAAGGATAAGCAAATATTTTTCCTTCTGATTTAAGTGTAAACCTGTCTTTTCAAAGGAAAGATACAGGGATTTCCTTTTTACTCTGGCCCTGTGATCAGATAAGAAACACAAGATAAATTTATATCTGTGGACAGGAGTTCAAATCTTCATGTTCCACATCTCCAAAGGTTTTATTCTACAGTGGTAGTAGTATTAAGTCAACATTTAAAAAAAAAAAAGTTTTCTCATTGTATGTGATAAGAAAGAGTATATTGAAAGAAGAGGTGATGTATATAAGCCTGGCTGTCAAGTCTAATGAATATTCACTATGTTCATCTGAGGACTGATGGGTTCCAGTTCATTACATATGTTTGTTATTTTATTATGGATGCTAAAAACCTTTAGC
>VZTH01005102.1:0-21536 GCA_013397815.1 Aleadryas rufinucha
TGCAATAACTTCATTGACAGAAGGGTGGTGTGCACATATGGGAATTATAAAATTATTTGGGGTTGTCTTGGTAGAACAAGCCTTAAAATACGGACAAGAGAAAAGTTGCTGTGTGGGTTTATGTGAGCAGAATACATTTGTGAGCTGAGTTTTATTAAGCAGATATCTAATTTTTTTTTTTTAACCACTAACTCATACAAACAGGCTGTATTGTAATTTAACATTACAAAGAAATGTAATAAAACGAAAAAATTACTCTAAGAAATAGATAAAAAAGTTGTTCATTTGACCTGATCTTGCCTAACTAAAATTAGTCAGTGAAGTTCAGATAGAGGTACAGACTGGAACTAATTATCAGCACTGAAAAAATACCTGAATAAAAACTACTTTGTATTGTTAACTGTTTCATTCTGTTACAGTATCTAGCAGGTGTGAAAAATGAAATTAATTATTAGAATAAACATCCTACACAGCACTAGAGCTTCTTTTCGGTTTGTTTTGTTTCCTAAACAAACACAATTTTTATTCTTTTTTTTCCTTGAAAATACTCCTAGGTAAAAAATTATCATCTTCTCTATTAATGATGGAATAGGATCTTGTTTAAAAGTCAGGAAATATAAAATTAAGATTTTAAATATTACAATGATTCTCCTGAAATGTCTCATCCAGGAAGTCCCATCTTGCCCAGGAGGTATGGACATAATGCACTTTTTTAGCACATCTACATGAATTTGCCTTAAAAAGATTACATCTAAGAACAGCTAGACACGTGTACAGATATAAAAGAGGATAAAAAAATCAAATTAAACAGCTTCATTTGAGACAAGGAGGTTATGAGGCCACAGCCATTTGCCCTGGAGGATGTGTTGTTTGTAGGTTTACACATTGACTCTTCAGCTTTTAAAATGCAGCCTGGAATCTTAATTGGATTTATGAGCTGGCAAAGCCAGGAAGGCAGTGGGCTTAAAGACAGCACTAATTCTGAAATAATCTTCACCTCAATACAGAGAGATACGTGAGACTGGATCCCTGGAACTTTTCATTTTGTCATCTTTTCAAATTATGAGTGAAACAACATTTTATTCAAGTGTAAGTTTGTAGAGCTACCTTTGCTTAAGAAAAAATAAAAATGAAAGAAATGGTTCTTCTCTAATTTTTGCTAATTTATTGAAAAGCAGGTAACTAAAATGAAAATGGAGATGTTAACAACAACTGGTAATGAAAGAATTTGAGGAGGGGGAAAAGGGATGTGATCTTCATTTGGATGAACCTCAAACACAGTGACCTTAAACATATCTCCCAACTGAGAAAATGTAGAGATGGTGGTGTTTGCTGCCTGTCCTAGAGGAGATTTGACATTTTTGTGTTAAAAATAAAAAATTGACCCCTAAAAAACTACGTGTTGAAGGCAAACTTTTAACTTTTTTATTGACTCAGCCAATATCATCCAGCTTTTCATCATTGTGTGCCAGGCAGACAATTCTTTATTACTGTATTAGAAAACGTGCATGTTTATTTTAACGAGTAAATTATTAGTTGTATCATCTCACTCAACTTTAAATATTTTACCAGTTATTTTTAAAGCATCTGCATTTAATTTAGTGCATAAGAAGTCCCAGGAGACGTGATACTAAGAGCTTTTTCAAAGTTTTTGATGTGCTTTAGAGAAAGCTTGAATTTCTTTTTTTTTTTTTATAAAGAATTTATTTTCTAAGAGATCTAAGAGAATAAAAGAATTTAAAGAGGAGCTTAAAGACAAGAAGAAAGAGCCCTAAAAGGAAATTTCTGTTGGCAGATGTGCAGGTTTTTCCCTTCTGCAGATATGGATTTTTCTGGGGAGCTACACCAAGTGCTGCTTTAATGAAGAGAGCTGTAGTTGGCAGGTGGGCAAGGTGCTGACTTTGACAGGTCGATGCTGAAAATTCACCCCATGAATTGTTATTTAATTGCACAATACTGCTTTCTAGCCAGTGATTGAAACAAATCATGGCTAGCAAAGGGAATGAATTAAAAAGAATGCAAGCACAGCTGAATAAGCACCACACTCCAAAACATTTTGGAGGTGCTCAGGACACTGAAGTTGTTCCTCAGGAGGAGATGGACATAACGCCATCGACACCAAAGACTCCTGGGTGACCCTTTTGGTGACTGACACTTCCATTTCTCCCTTCCACCCTGCTGCAGCCAAATCTCTGTCCCTCATTCCACACAAATGAAGTGATTTTCTCTGCTACAAGTGAAGCATGACACGCAAAATACCTCCCACCCTACTCCACTGGCCCAGTTTCTCCACTTCTGGGAGTCAGTGGAGCACTGGAGCTCAGCACTTGGGCTTCTTGCCCTGCATGAACTTCAGGGGTAAATGTCAGGCAGCTCTTAAGCTATCAGTGGATTTCTCATCAAAGTTTAAGACCCTGATAAACCTCTTACTGCTGCTGTGGCAGTGATCAACATGCTCTATGTATTTCCATTTTGGAAGATAAACACAGGGGCTCGACCGAAATAAAACAAGTGCAGAAGAAGTGCTGTGATCTTAGAAGTCTTTAAATTTCTCTGATATAAACAATCCATAAGAAGCTTTGTCCTCTTAATCCTCGCTGGTTTTTAGACAATTTTGTTGTCTTACAATTAAGTACAGATGGTTTGGAGCTGTAATGCTGATAAAAAAAAAAAACAAACCAAAAAAACCCAACAAAAGATGCTTAGGATTGCTTCAATTTCCGGGTTGGATTTGAACAGTAATCCATGTCTGAAACATAAGAAATCTGGTTTTATCTGATCCCCAATGCTCGTTTACAGATCGCTGACATATTTCAGTGATTACAGTATGTGCATGAAATAATGCCATTATCATATTTAGAGCAGGAATAAATCTGTGGGAAGGCTCTGTGGCAGCATCCAGCTCTTCAGCCTGTGCTACTTATGGCACAACTTGCTGCTTTCATCTAACCGTGCAAGAAGGGTCTTGTGGCACAGGGGAGGTTTGATTTTACAGCTGGAATAGCACTGTCAAGGAATTGGGTAACATGTGGGAAACTCTTCAGTATGATTATTTAATGTGGAGAAAATAGCTGAAGACTCCCAGAATGATTCACTTGCCAACATCTCTTTAGGAAGTTCTGTCTTCCTGTTCTGAAAACACAGACATGAGTAAATGTACAAGTCGTAAGGCTGTGGAACACTTTTAGCTGTGTCAAAGCAGGATGGGAACTCCTGGTGGGGTTCAGAAAAATCCCCTTTGCCATGAGTCTATAAATGAGACATTTTAAGCTGGTAAAAGAAGTCCACTTCTATAAACTATAGCAATTCTATAGCACTGATTTGCTCCTCTACCTCCTCCTTCACCTCTTCCAACAAATACTCTTGGTCTTTATTTGCAGCTGAGCTGGTGTTTTGCTGAGCTGGTGTTTTGATGGGTACCACGTGAGAAGGTATAAACTACCTAAGATAGGAAAAGCTGATGCTGAATTAGTTCTCCTGTTCAAAACATTCTTCTGGTGCCCTTTGGTACAGGTGTTGAAGGCTGTCTTTTCTGGTGAAGCAAAAGGCTTTTTTAGCTAAAGACAGCAATGTTGTTTGTTATTAACTGAAGATCCTATTCTTTAGTGCTTGCTCATCAAAATACAAGGGACTATTTTATGTGAATTTGCTTTTCTTTGTTAACTTGCAGCATTGATCCAAGAGGAATTTTATGGTGCTTTTCTAAGTTCTCATCAGTGATTTAATAATGTGTAAAACCCAATCAGCCCTTTGAGTGCTCCTGGATGAGAGGAGCAGGAGTTGCTTAGGGAAGGAGTCAGCAGAGGGTGGTCCACAGATAAACAGCCAAGACCACTGTGAATGAGCTGTGCTGGGGATCCCTGCTCCCTGCCCTGTCCTGGCATCTCTCCACACTGGCAGGTGCTTAAAGGCTGGAAAATACAGAAGCTTTCAGAGCTGCTCTGCAGCAGCAGCCATCCATCGTGGCACTCTTTAGGTTTGCAGGTTTAAGGTCTGTTCCTGGCTTCCCTGCTGCTTTGGGCATTCCTGCTGGCTGCAGTGTTCCTGCCTGTTCCTCAGCTCCAGGTGTGAGCATGTGCCAAGTGAGGGAAGTCACCTTTCCCTTCAGAATCAGGGCAGCGGTGATGTCTGTCCCTTCTATCTCCACAAGCATCTATTCACTCCTCACTTCCAGCAGGTTTCCCAGCCTTCCACTCTGGTCCTTCTCCCTTGAAGTGGTGAGGGCAGGCTTTAAGAACCTTTTATTCCAGCCTGTGGGTAAATCATCAGAGATAAAACCCACAGAAATTAACGCCTTGGGAAGAGAATCAAAGAGAAGCCCTTAGTGACAACACACTCAGGGTCAATTGCTCTTATTATATTTTCTATTCAAAAGCTGAATACCAAGGAGGAGAGAAGCAATGGCTGATCTGAGTCCAGGATCCCTGTACCTGGATATATTTGTCAGTATTTGCAGCCTTGTTCAAAGAAGGGTGCTGGCAGCACGGCCCCTGGTGTGATGCCATTCTCCAAACCTGCCAGTGAAGGATCTTCTCAAAGAAATGGGCAAAGTCAGTGTTTAGACATAATTCCTGTAAATAAGCCCAGTCAGAGCTTAAAATGCATACAGAGAGTGGTAGACATGTCCATTTCAATTACTCTGAATGATTTTGTCTAAGGAAAAAGAAAAAAAAAGATAAATCACTTACCTGGCTTGGCTTTTCCACAGTAGCTAAACAAACCCTGCAACATGCACAGGAGCTGACAGGTGGAGAAACGTGTGCTTAGTTGTTATTTTAGTTAGTGTTTTCAAAGGAAGGAGTGGTCACATTTGTAAAACACTCAAATGCCCTGGCGAGGAAAACAATATAAAAACGAAAGCTTAAAGATGAGGAAGCACCAGTTCTATTCAACTGCAGTTCACACCTTCAGAGACCGAGTAAATATTTTAAGAACATTCCTGGGTTTTGATGCTTGACAGCTTTCCTTATAAATACAAATAACAGAAAATCAAAAAAGGGAAAAATTAACATTATAGCAAAATGTTGCCAGAGGCCTGCTGCAACATCCATAATTCATAGGGAACCTGCAAGAAACTGCAGCTTTCTGCTCTCCTCTGAAGATGGTGATGTTGTGCACTCCGTTTAGTTGATGCTTGCATGTTTTTCCAACCTGATACACAAACAAAACAGTATTTTTCCCTCCCTAGGTTAAATGGAAGTACTTTTATTTGGTCCAGAGCATTACAATTAGAGATCTTATATTCTGAAACACAGAGGAAGAAAGTGATTTCTTGCAACTTTACAAAAAAATCCCATTATGTTTATATAATTATACGACAGAAAGCTTCATTTTAATTTCAGACCCACTGTTCTTTAAAGCTGCTGTGGCCTGAATTTTGTTTCTCAAGCCGGGGACGAGTCCAAGGGGCACATTCACAATGTGATTTTATGACCATTTGCAATGTGTGCTGAACAGTGCCCCAGAAAGCCCAGCCCACGACTGCTGGTGTGATGAGTGCTCCGGTGGGATATGCCCAAAGTGGGTTATTTTCCTGTTAGCAGAGAAGTCAGGCACGACAGATCCCCTGCTCTGTTCCTTTCCAGCTCAGTCAGAGCTGTGTGTGCTGTCCTGAAGTACAGATTGGTGCTATTTGGGTATAGGGTTCTAAGATCTCGGATCATCTTTCTGTAGCTGATTTGTAACACTCCCACATCTCTGAAACCACACCTGGTTGTGCCAATTTTTGCTATTTCCTTTTCCTAAAAAAAAAAAATCTGTTTAAATTCCCCTTCCTATGGACACTGTCAAGTTTTTAGTCTCTGTCTTGCTCAGCAGCTTGAATTGTCACAGAATTAAGTGCATCTGTGTTGACCCATTTTAAGTCTTGGGTATTTATTCCAAGGGAATGAATTGTTTTGCAATACTAATATTCAAATCTTGCAGATAGAGGTGGTGGAATGAAATGTGGGAAAATAATGTGGGGGAAGAACATAAGAAATGCAGGTTGTACAGAGTCTTGTGACACACACTTGGTGTGACTGGGCACCAGAGTCTCTTGTTTCAGTGATTTATGTCTGCCTATAGGAAATGATGTGGGATAATTGAGCACAAGACCCAGCAAAACGAAAAAAGTTTTTCATTTTTTAACCCCCCCCCCCTTTCTAGTTTATACCAGCAAGATGAGATTTATAACTGAGAGCTCTAAATTCAACGTGGCTTGCTGCCAGGGAGATCCAAACCCGAGCCTGGCTTCTGCAGCATCAGAGCTGGGCAGGGAACAAGCCACTGCATCTTTAAGAAGTGCTTATTTGGCATTTACTTATTTAGTTAAAGATCATTGCCAGGCAGAACTCCCGTGGGAGGAGTGGATGGTTCACTGGGCCTCATGGGGAGGGTGGTAATTAAACTCTGAAGGCAAGCAATGATGTTAAGCTAAAAGCTCATCTTTAAATAGTAATACACTTGCAATGTAAAGTGGAAGGCCCTCGGGTGCCTGTTGACACAGCGTTAGGGGCTGGCACTTTTTTATATAAAAGCTAAATTGAAGAAACTGTTATGAGCTCATCTGCATAAAGCAATATGATTCTGCCTGAGGGTGTGGGCAACAGGGAGTGATTAGCAAAACGTCTTTTTTTCCCCGCTACTCTGTTGCTCTGCTAACACGCCACTTGTCACTGAGAAATTTGAGATACCATATGCCAACCTGCATCTACAGAGACCCCCTTGCTGATTGCACATCGAAGAATTCCTCTTCAACGCATGAGGAGCTGTCAGAAAGCATTTCTGAGGCTGCATGAGACACGCTGGAAAGGAAAATCTCGTGTTGCCTTCCTGATTCCTCCTCTTGTGTTGCATCAAGCCCTTCCTAGCGAGCTTTAGATGTGAAGCAAAATGCGTTTGCACAGGAAGAACTGGGGATTCTTTGCCGACTTTCATCTCCTCTCCATCCCATGTGGGTTGGAATTGCTCATACAAACTAACCTGCAGCAATTTGAGGCTCTGCTTCCAATAGAGAAGCTTGATTTCCATGGAGATCTGGATGGGGCAGTCACTTTGCTGAGCAGCAATTTGGATTCCTTGTATCTGTGCCTCCTGGGACAAGGACGGGGTGTCCAATGGAAGGGCATTAATAATTAGGAGAAAATGAACGTCAAGCAATAATAAAATTTCCTGTCATGGCAGTTGCAGAGATCAATGATTTAAAATAAATGAAAAAAAGGAATACCATAAACCTTCATTCAAGTAGCAATTTTCTGTTTTGAGGTAAAAGTCCCTTTTTCTGTCTTACCAAAACCCTATATTTTTTTCTTTTCCTCAGCATTTTGATTTTCATGTCTGGTGTAGAGTGGAAGATTTAATTAGTATATGTACTAAGTGCAAGTAAACTTTCTCTACAGAAACATAATGCATCCTAAACATTTTTTGTTGTTCACATGCTGTGCCTCACTGTTCCTGTTTGCTGTGGAAATGCTGATGTTGGTCTCTTCTAGTTTTCATTACATGGAAAGAGATTGGCTTCATTGCACTTCATACACTGAAGATCATTTCCTAAAAAACAGTCCCTCGAGCCTTTGGAACACCTTCTTTTCAGAATACAGAGAAAATCCCTCTTTTCTTTGCATGAACATCCCTGCAGTTGAAATCTCAAGCACAGAGTGACTCAATAGTCAAACAACTCGTCATTAACTCATTGATTCTCACTCAAGAATGATAGGGAAAAAAAGCATTTTTATCTCTTCAGCATGATGTGAACAGTCTAAAATGATCCTGTCCATAATGAAAAGATGCCCAAGTCTAAGATCTACTACTTGTGATGATTTTTCCAGTAATAAATCAAATATTGGCAGGATGCTGAGGGCAAACCAGGCTTTCAACTTAGGGAAGTTGGTTCAAGCACTTAGCACCAATTCAGAGAATCTGGGGCATGGTCAGTCTGAAAGGAATGTGAAAGAAGATCCCCTCATGAGAAGGACTGAAGCAGAATGACAGGTTAGATTTGGGAAGCTGGTGTATCTATCATGGCAACGCTGTTCCCAGCCTGTGCATGGAGGGTTCAGCGCCCCAGGCTGGCTGGGTGCTGAGTGTGAGGGGGAGGGTTGTTTGTTCTCCTTCCCCTGTCATGCCACTCATGACAAGAAGAGACACGAAAAGCTCAAGGGGCTAATCAGTTTTTAGGCTCTGACCCATATTTCGAGTTAACAGTAATTATGAAATATAGGAATTCTCATGTCTGATTGTACCCGTGGAACTGCAGCACTCCCACAGTTGCTCCAGACTTAACCTGTGTGGATGAGAAGTGAGCAGGGACTGTATTTTTGAAAGAAATTAAGCTGTGGAAATGAATGAAATTCAGGTGATCATGCAAGTGAAAAGACTCAGGGGTTTGGAATTTTTTTGTTTGGTTTGGTTGGGGCATTTTGGGGGTTTATTTGTGTTGGTTCAGTTTATTTTTTAAGCTGTGCCAGATGCGTTGGAGGTAGCAGGGAAAAGGAAGACAAATGCACAGCTTGGCCCCCAGCACTCTGAAAAGATAAGACCAAGCTGGTTTTGGCACCGTGGCAGAACAGACCTGATGACCTACTTTCCACTCTGATACATGAGAAACTCCTGCATCTCTTGACCTCTGATGCTTTCATTGTCAACAAGGGGCTGTTTTGCACAGCCAAAGCCGGAAAAGGCAAACCCGTTGCAATTCCCGGTGAATATCATTGCTACAAGAGTAAAATTGCCCATTTTGAGACTCTCTAAAACTCATGTGACTGTAAAAAGCATTAAGACAAAATCCACACAGTCAGGTGGACTCCCTCTCTTTAACTGTGCCTCAGCCTTTTCCTGTTGAGCCAGAGGATGGGCTGGAAAGTCCTGAAGTAGGAACCAAAAGTGCTCTCAAACATGACAAGGAGGTCTCAGCTTCATTTTATGCTGTAGAGCTGCTAATTTCTCCCTGGGTAAACAGGGGGAAGAGGCACTTTCTGCCGTGGCTCTTCTTTGTGTGCCTTTAGACTTGATTTTAATGTAGATTGAGAAGGGCATCTGCTCGTAGCACTTGTAAGCTTAGGACATTATATTAAAAGAAAAATATCCTTTAATGTATCATGAGACAAAGCTTAAAAAAATCCTGTTAGTGTCAGTGATGGTACTTATTTCTCTTGTCCTCCCTTTCTCTGTTCTTCTTTTGCTCTAGCGGCTTTGACCATTGATGCTAATTAGTACTGAAAAGGACATTTTTGGCAAGGCTTTTAAATACAGCTTTTATCTTCTCTAGCAACAGACAAAGTTGTATTTAATGGTATTTGACATCTAAGAGTGACTGCAAGGTCTTTTTTATGTTGATTTTTTTTTTTTTCCTAAAGGAGTTCCTTCTTCTTCTAATTTATTAGGAAATCAGACGTACTTTTATTCTCAACAAACTTCTATACTTAGCTGAGAACATGCTGTGTTTATGTGAGTGTACAGTATTAAAAAGCAAATGATAATTATGTCAATGTTGCGCTGAGTGTTCCTTTTATTAGTTTTTCCCTGCACATTCTGCTGAGCTACCGCATATCTTTTCAAATAATGAAATTGTGTCTTTTCTTTTCTGAAAGGTTTTAAGGCAATTCCTCTCAGCATTTATTGGCAAGCACAGAATAGTTGATATACATTTTCAAGAGACTCTTGGGAAAGAGTTGATCCAAATGATTGCTGTAGGTATTTCCTACTTGCCCCTCTGCAGTGGTATTTTGGCCATACATCCCTGGCACTGCTGTCTTTGGAGGGGTATTTCCATGTGGGTGTTGATTTTGGCCAGGCAGCATCACCAGATGTAGCTGTGCCAATGTCAGATGATAAGAACTGCCACTGGATCAACATTTCTAGAAGCAGCAGCAATAAAATTACTGCAGCCTTCAGAAACTGTGGAGTGACTGGGAATTTAACAAGAATCCTACAGGTAGACACCTTTCTTTTTGTCTTTCTTGGTAGGTGTGTCCCAAATCGAGGCAATCTTCTGCTTCCCTAAACCATTAATTTCTCATACTTTTAATCATTTTTATTGAAAACTGCCAAAACCCAGCCGAACAGGATGTGGAACACAGGATGGAAAAGGCATCTCCTGTAAGACACCAGACATATTTTGGATTCAGCTGGTGTTTAGGTCTAGACTTGGTGGCAGGGTGGCAATCAATAGTGTGCAGAAATAACCAGTCATTTTCCTCTTTCATGGCGGTAATTCTTCTAAACCGCTGGAGCTCCCGTTAGGACTGGAATTCGGGATGCAGGGAAGGCAGTTCCTCAGCCTGGAACTCTTGGAAGCAGTTTCCAGGCTCCTTGCCCTCGGTGTCCCTCGGGAGCGCGGCTGCCCGAGCCCGCGGCACGCGACGCAGCGCAAGCCCTCCCGCGGACTCCCGTGAACTTTTGGCTCGGGCTCTTGGCCCTCCAGGGGCTGCAGCCATCTGTCACCAGAGAGTGATCTAACCCACCCTGGCAAACTGGCCCAGGGGGAGGCAATCTAAAGATGAGCTCCCTCTCATTTTTTGCGTCTCTCAGCTGCCCAGCATGCCCTGCCGCAGCCTCGAGGTATGATTATGGCCCGAACTGTTGGACTAAATCATGGATATGGCATGTCAGCAAATCCCAGGATTCCCCCCGCTGCAATCCTCTGTGTGCAGGTTTGACTTTTGAGGCTGGTTCCCCTGAAATAACTTTCAGTTACATTCTATTATTTTTTTCCCAGAAATATATTTTTTTTTTCGAAGGGTTAAGCAAGACACAGCTCCCCAGCTCAGCACGGCCTTATTGGAATCACAGCCTGGATGTTTCCCCACAGGCCAGGTTTGTTTGACATCCACATTTCTCAGAAGACAGAAAAGATTTCTTTTGGTCAGCTATTTGCATTGGAGCAGGTACAGCTGGATTAGAAACCTGGCCTTGGGTTAATAATAATAATAATAATAATGATAATAATAATAATAGTAATAGTAATAATAATAGTAATGCCATTCAGCTCTCAAATTTCAGCCCCCACAAGGCAACATGTGGGCCCTGCTAGAACAATAATTCATTACCCCTGGGAAGGGCAAACCTTCAAGGAATTGGTCTGTTGGTGAAAAAGATGACCCAAACCTCAGCTTCCATATTTTTTGAACAGACAGAAAAGAGGAGGTAACGTCATTCCCCTCAAAAAATGCTTTGGTAATGCTAAAATGTTTCATTTTGATTGGAACATTAAAATGACATATTTCTGAATTTGGAACTTATTTTCCATGTTCTCTGAAGAATGTTGACACATCAGCTTTTAGCCTCCATACAAAATTAACAAATGCTGAAATGTGATTATTTCTTATGATCTGAAAATTCAAAATTTTGCTTATCATCAGAAGTGGGATATTTCTTGATAGATTTTTTTTTCAGTTTAAATATGTCTATAGGAAGTGTGTGATGCATCAGGAGCCCGTCCCAACTGATGCACATCCTAACTAATAATTGGCATGGTGCACATAATTGTACACAACCTGAATTAGACATAAAATATTTCCCATATGAAATGTAATTACCGTGACTCAATAATGAGTGTGAAAATAACTGTTTCCCCTTTCTAAAGATAGAATTTTTCTTTGGAGATGAGAATGATAATCAGCATTTTCGAAGTGGGACAATCCCCATATTCTGGAATTGAAATCTGCAGCAGTTAACATCAACTCAGGTATTTAAATGTGTATTGCATTGGTGCTTTGGGGAGCAGCAGAATTTGGGACAATGCTGTCACTAGAGTGACATTCTGTCGTGAAAGACCTTTAAATTAAGCTTTTTGAGCCCAAACCAATAATGCAGTGGAGACTCTGAAAAGTCTCCCGTTGGGGTGAATAGGATTTGGGCCATTGGCTTTCAGAGCCACAGTCCTGCCATGGAGCTTCCCAGGGGTGTGGGAGCTAAAAAATTATCTACTTTCAGTTTGTAAAGCCAGCTTTTCATCCAGCTTTTAGTTGGGATCATATTTCCAACAGGTGCTTCAAGTGTTCCTACGAAATCAGGGGGCAGAAACAGTTTATGCCCCCAGTTTTCGTGCCTGTCTTTAAATTTAAATTAAGAGTATGGCAGGAGAGGGATACACAAGTCTTAAAGGCATTAGGGAACCTTCTGCAACAGCAAAATGTTGCATGCATATTAAATATACATAAATGTGTATATAAATATGTATGTACATATTTATCTGTAGTCTCAGATAAATATGTATATACATTTCTGATTTGCTGAATCTTTGCCAGAAACACCTGAATTTTTAGACAAACCATCAAATAAAAGAGTTCTAGACATATGCATTATGCATGTACATAAGTTCATGTATGAAATAAGAGGGAAATGGAATACCTTTCCAGAAAAAAAAAAAAAAATCTTACTTTTCAAATGTTTTTGATTATTTCATCTTACTGATAATGCCTAATATTATTCTTAATAGCAATGAGGATATTTGCTTTATCTAATAACCAGGATTTCTGCATAAAGATGAGCCAACCTATTTTATATTTCACATTGACTAAAGATGAAATATAGCAGAATACTTATTGTTATGAGGAATGTCTGGACTAGATTGAACAAGAAGTTACACTGAAATAAAAAACTCCCAGCACCTTTTGCCCAGAGCCAGGGTATTATTTGCAGGTTTTTTGTTCTCCACAATGTTCCCATGGCCTTATCTCAGGGCTTTTTAAACGGGAGGTAATAAAAGAAAGCACAAAGCACGAAGACCAGTGTCATATCAATCAGTGCAATTAACATGCAAGAAAGAAAACATGAAACATCTCCTTTATTCTGCATTTAAATGAGGCACACATCCCAAGGAGACAGAGACTGGCTTCTTCCAGCCACTAATAGCCACAGAAAATAGGATGTGATGGAAGGAAATACACTAATATTACCATTAGATACTTGCTTTTTAGAACTTGGACATGGATAAAAAAGAAAGAACAAGTTCTCACCACCTATTTTGTCTGGCATTGTCCAACCTCTGGTTGCCTCCTTACCTTTGTAATCCAAGCAAATCGCCAATATAAAATTTTATGTCCATTTTCCTATGTAGAAAGAATGCTTAAATAGCATCTTTTTCATATGCACCCCTTTAGGTTCCCTATGAATTCTCAGTTGTGTTTTGGACATCCAGCTGCACAACAGCATTGGTCTTGGAGGAAAAGGGGGCAGGAAAAGGATATTTTTCTCTATTGGGCTTCAGCAATATCTGGGTTTTAGGAAATTTCTAAATGATAGTGTATGGTTTTAGGAAAATTCTATGATAGTGTATCCATCATTTCAGAGAAGAATCCAAAGATATATTCAGGTTTAGAGAAACACCTTTCTTAACCAGTTTTAGACAGTTTCCATCCCTGTTTATTTTCTGATTTTGCTGTGTTTTGTCCTTTTTTGTTTTTGCTGGTGCCCTTTACATGATCCCCCTGCTATGAGACCTTCTGTTCCCCAGACCTCTTTATCCAGGTCGGGTGTTTTTCCCTTTGCTTCCACACCTCTGGAATGGGAGCACAGAGGAACATCAGTGACACAAAATCTGGGGTGTCCATCTGACCTGCTGACCCCCATGGAGGAGCAGCCAGGAATTGCTCTGTTTGCCCCCAGATCACAGAACTCCCAGGATATTTTGACTGCTGGAGTTAGTTTGTCACTAACTTCTGTGGACCACAGATATCTCTATTTTGATTTGACTACAGAATAGCAAAAATCTATTTTCAGTGACAAGAGCATAATTGTAAATAGTAATCCAGAAGTAATTATGTTGCAAAATACTCCTCATTTCTCAGGGAGTTTTCATCTTTGCAGAGGAGTTATTGCTGTGTTTCAACGACCTAAAACCACATTTTTGTTTCCTTGTGGCACTGCTGCTCCATATTTGTTGGCACATTGGTAAAGGCACATGTTCAGCACACAGAAGGACTTAAAAAACCCCCAAAGCAACAAACCATTTCAGGATATTTTCTTGCTTTCTTGTTGCATACACACAAATATTCAGTCTTGGAGTTACCTACTACTTCAAAGCTTATCAAGAGAGTATGTGAGAGTATCGTAGAAATAAGAGAGACACGAATCAGAGAGGGAGAGAAAGGTGAGTTGAACCAAACCTTATGTTCTTCCATTTTAGTTTCTTTGTTCCTGCCTTCTGGTCTTGCTGCTGATGTCTTGCTGTCCTGGTTGTCTTTGGTTCTCAGAGTAACTATCATTTTAGGCCACCCAGTCACATTAAATAAATAAAGATGTCAAGTAAAGGAGAGTCAAAGAAACTAGGCAGGAGGGAGAATAAAAAAGGAAATGGTTCCTATCAGTGAATCTGCTGTGTAAAACACTGATAATTGATTTGCACCAACGTTGTGTTTTGCACCTGGATCTCTAAGATGCTTTTATTAGCCTATAAATGGATATCTTCATGCATCCTGTTCAGCTCTGATTTTTCTTTTAGATGGCATGTTTTAATGGGAGCCAAAGCCAGTGATTTTTGCTATAGGTGCAAATTACAGCAAATTTGCTTTATTCAGAGTCAAGTGATATCACTGGGGTGTAACAGTGCCAGAATTGTGGAAAACTGAGAGCAACTAAATAACTGAAACACCAAACGTATTCTCGTTCAGGCTTGTCTGAAGAGAGTTCACAATATCCAGAGATGTTAATAGCTATTCACAGCTTGGTTGTCACTATTATTTGTTTCCCTTTCACTTGTGAATGCATATGGTTTCAGAATGTCAAGCTTGCTCCTAAATGCCTCCCAGATATGATGGCATTTTAGGAAAAATGAAGCTTGTTGCAGAGGAGGGGAAGATTTCCCTTAGGTCTGGTACCAGTAAAGATGGCTAAGATTAGGGGGAAGAAACCAGGTCAATTACCTATTTATTCCCTCTTTTCCTATTCAGATTTTGTTTGAATTTCTGTTCATTTAGTTTAAGTATTCAGGATGGTTTTATGTGTAAGTCCCTCTTAGAAATGCTAATGTTCAGAACAGCTTTGAACTTTGAACCAGAGGTTTTATCATCCTGACAAAGTGCATTTATTTTTAAATGGGTAATATTTTAGATAGAGATCTCTCTATCTCTCTATTAGTTTGGAAATTAGGTTAGAGATGCCAAGTATTTCCCTCCTACTCATGTCTCACAGTGTCATAAATTACATTTAAGGGCTCATCCAGAAGCCAGTCCAATTCAACCCCCTGTTCAGAAAAGATCTAATTTAGATCAGATTTCCCAGGGCCATGACTGGTCAAATCTGCAACACCTCTGAGGACAGAGGTCCCACAACTTTTCTGGGCCTCTCTTCCAGTATTTTACCATTGTCATGAAAATAAGCAACAACAACAACAAAATGGTGCTATCACAGCACACCTCCAAAATCACAGAGCTCCAGTGTCTGTGTATTCTCTGATCACAGAGATCTGTTTCTGCCCTCTTTCCTAACTCTTGGGGAACCTCTCTTGGCTTTTATTGACCTGGCAATTTACAAGGTCATCTGAGAAGGAAAAATTAAGTTGCATTGTATTTGCTCCATGTCCAGGAGCAAAATCTGTTGCCACACAGCAACACACTTGAGTGTGGGTGGAATAAGGCTTTCTACCTGCTGGGAAAACTTCCATTAAATCCTCCAGGCATCTGAGAATTTGCTGCTTTATTGCCATAAACAAATAACATCTCCTGCACAGCAATACTGATATCAGGACTTTGCATTAAAGGGCAAAGAGGTGAAGCAAAACTTTCCTGCAGTTCAGCTTTGAGGCTGATGGCAATCCATGCTTTCCAGCTTTCAAGGGAATTCCTCTGACTTCCACTTCTCTCCTTTTTTGTTTCTACTCAGCGAGAGGTGTAGGTGAGTGGTTCAGAGTTTTGCTGACACACCAACACCTATAAAATAATATGTTGAACTGATGCGTGAAAAGCACTCAGCATTAAGTTCTTGAAATAATCAATTATTTAGCAGCTCATCACATTTGCTGTCCACTGAAGGATCTTTAGAGCAATAATAAGGTCACTGCAATCAGAGTCTCTGCTTTTGGCATTTCATCTGCAAAGCCTGCACACATCCACTGAAAAAATCCCCCAAAAAACCCTTGGCTGCAGTTTGGAATCTGTTCTAGTCTCAGCAGGAGATGATTGCTTTTTAATTCTCCCTATCTGGATATCTGCTTGTGCACTAAAGTCCTCTGGCAGAGGGATCTCTGGTCATTAGGAGCAGTGGTTTTGTATTGGCTTCACTGGCCTTGAGTCAGGCCTGGGGAATGGTGTTGGAAATCTTGTTGGGAAATTGGATCCAGGGAGGTTTGGGAAGCAGCCTTTTGGGGTTAAAAAAAGAACACCCTTTAAGCATTTTATGGCATAGCTTTCCTAGAGGAAGAGATGATATTGGAAGAACAGCAGGCAGCAAATTAATCTGAAATACTGGCATTTACAAATTGTTGGTATTTCCTCAATTTTTAAATTTTTTTTATTTTTCTTTTTAAAGCAAAAAGGAATAATCTTCAAGGATCTGTGATTCACAGCTGTTGTTTATTTTGCTAGACTTCTGAATCAGCCTGCATCCAGCATTAGTGATGCTGTGTGGGACTGGAGAATTATCCTTAGATAATTATAAATAAGAATTAAAATAAGAATTATTTCATATTGATCATTAGATGAAGGGTATGAAAATCAGTGAAATTTGGGGAAAGGTTCTGAAATGGCACTTGCTGTTGGCTCTGACTTTGTGCTGTTCTGTGCACGGTGAATATGCAGGTGCTGACTTTGCCCACAGCTGTGGGAGTGACTGTCCTTCCTCATGGTCACAGCCAACATCTGCAGCCCTGCCTTCACTTGTCACTGGTCCAAAATTTCTAAACATATCTTAAGGAACTAAAAAAGTGGGCATTTATGTCCTTTTTTTCTCCTTCCCGTGTGTCCTCTGCGATGGAAGAGGACGATTTGAAACTCAGTTTGCTCTAGTCCAAGATCTTTTCACAACAGAAGTTGAAGTGTTTGATGTAGCTTCAGCTGCTTGGTGTAGCTGGTTGATGGCAGCAGGAGAACTAACAGCAGAATGAAGTGGGATAAGGAAATATGAAGTTGCTAAACTGAGAAGAAAGAAGAAAAACAGGCATTGTTGGAGTTACTGCTCATTTTCAATGTGTATGTATCAAATATCAATAGCTAATTGATACTCTGGATGAAAATATGTCAACATTTTCAGAAAAATCCAAGGGATTCATGCAGAATAAGCAAAGCCCAAGTTGGACTCTTCTAAGGTTATAAATGCAAGCAGAAACAGATGTATTAACTTCGAGTATGACAGGCTGCTGGGTTGACAAAAAGTGTGATGTATGGCTGTGGTGAGAATCCTGCACTGAATGTCAGCAGAGAAATATTTATTGGCACTGCATCGCATTTGTGGATGCAATACCACGGCCTAAATACGGTGTCATTTAAAAATGCAGGGCTGGAAGTCTTTAAATCCAAGCAGGGTGTTTGAAATACAGTTTACTCTTAGTGGCTTCTCACTATTCACTTGTCCTTTATGTTCATATTGTATTAAAAACAGGAGGCTGGATTGAAGTTCATCACCACAGAGCCCACAAAATCTGTGGTGGAATTTACCACGAGATTATTTTGGCCCCGAATCATTCAGAAGTAGCAAGGGGTGTGGTAAATGTCATCCTGAGTTTACAGGCCACAGTTCTAGAACCAAAGCAAACCATTTAGGCTGACCTGGGGAAAAAAGTGGCCTTGTTGATAAATAAATCAGAGGCAGTATGGTTACTGTGAAGGCCTGAAATAATCTGAATATTCTGTAGATGTGATAAATGCAATTTCTTGTCGTACATAATGTGCTGAAGTGGCCCAGGATCCTGGAAGGTCACATCAGCAGTGAGTTGGAGATATGCCCCCCACCTTAGTGTTTGTAGAAAGCAAAACCTCTTATCTGCAGTATTAGAGTAGAAAAACCCCCTAAACTGTGAGTTTGTGCAGGGTAAACGCAGGTACAACGCAATTTCTTTGTCCTTGATGTGTCTGATAGAAAATTAAGGCCTCATTCGCACGTTAGACTGTGGTTTCATGCTTTGCACTGGGAATATAAAAGAAAATTATAGAACCCAGCAGGAATGCTCGTTTATAGGGAAAAAATAAAAGCAATAATTAGAACAGGAATGAAATTCTTGTTCTGCTGCAGACCGTGGTGGTTTTCCTGTTGATTCCAGAGTGACAAAATTTCGATCAGAATCACAAATGAATCCATAAAAAGTTTTCACAGGGAAATAGCCTTTCCTCATCTTTCTTTCAATATTTCCTCACTCTCAGGCTGATATGCAGTTGTGAAATCTTCTATCCCATTAAGCAAATCAGGTAAACATGGCTCTGCCTAAATGCATGTATGAACAAAATGATTTTTCCATGGTTTTAAGCTAAGATGTTTCCTCAGATATCTACATTAATCTTTAAGCTAAGGAGAGAGTAAATGGGGAGTGCTGGTGCATGTGGTTAAATATTTATTAAAGTAGATGTGGAACTAAATGAGGAAAGGTAAAGAAAATGTGAAGACCTAGAGGGGCAACGGTGTTTACATTTATCTAAATCTGAAGAATTTCAGCAAGAAGAAAAAGCCTCATTTTTTTCTTCCTTGATTGGTCTGTAGCTGTTTAAGTGTAGCTGTTACAGTAAATTGGAAGATCTTGCCTCTCCCCTGAGGTCTGATTGGGAGACGAAATTACCACAATATAAAAACCAATGTATTTAACTACCATAATAAAAAAAATCCAGACCAACAGCCCCCCAAAAATCCCACATGCTGTGCCACAAAGCGCTTATCAGTTTTCAAGTTCTTATACAAAGGCCACAAACCCTACTGGCTTCTGGTAAGGCTTGTGCTTCTAATCTGTGCTGATGAAAATCCCAACCTGCTGTGGATTTGTCTCTCACCAACATCCCTCTTAGTGCAGAAATCACTTGTACTTAGGCTGTGTGGTTTTAACTCCTTATTGTGGTTTGTCTGTCTGCAAGGAGCGTGGTCCTACTTCACAGGCATCACAAGTTCTCAGCTTTTTGTCAAACTGAGGTAAATTCTGAGGTTTTTGGCTCCTTTGCTTTTGGATGAAGTCTTTAAGAGAGCACAGCAAACCAGAATGAGTGGCTGTGTCAGTGATGCCATCCTTTTGTGAAACCCTCCCTCTGTGAAAACGTGATTTGCAGCGCTTCCAGTGACTTCATACTCGGACAATTTGAAGAGTCCAAGGTTCAGGCACTGTCTCATGAAAGGATGATGATTACATGACTGGATGGAAACATCTCCTTGATTTTTTTTTTTTAAAGATGGAGACAGGCTGGGGTGGGGAGGTCTCTCTGGGAACTGCATGCACATAAATTTCACTGCTTGGGCTCCTGTTGTCATGCAGCTGGAGAGTCCTACCGTATGCTCTGCAGCATGTGCAAAAGCATAAATTCCTTTATTGCATATTTGTAAGCCTCATCTGCATTTATTATGTTCTTTTGTGCTACAGATTGTGTTAGTGAAAATGTTGATGAAAGCAAACAGAGCTGTCCCTGTTGCCTTTTGAAAGAGGCCCATTTTTGTGAAGTTTGATCAGTATTCAATGGAAAAAATATGGCAGTCAACAACAGACAAGGATGAAATGTGCATTTTTATTTTTCACTTACTACCCATTTAGGAAGAGAAACTCAAGTGGCTCGTCCATAAATGACCACTGTCTGAAATAGACGCAAACAGCTCTTGAGCTCCCTCCAAGAGCTCTCCTTGTCTCTCATTCCTCTTTTGGAGATTGTTCTCAAACTGATTTCTGTGCTTGGGCAAACCCAAATATGCAAAGACAGAAAGAAATTTTTTTAAAAAATAAGAAAGTTATTCTATTTCCATGGCAACATCAATTCCCATTCTGCAGGTAAAACAGCTGCCAGTTAGTCCACTCGCTGAACGACAGCTCCTGAAGGCTCTTCGTACTGTAACATTTGGCCAAAAATAACTTGGCATGCCACAGTTTTCCCACAAACCCAGAGAGAGAGTGAGATTAAACTGACTGGCAAGCAGACTGTCAACTCGTTTAGTGTCTTCATGCTAGGAGGAAGGAAACAGTCTCTAAACATCTGAGAGGGAAAAGATGGGATGTTTATGGTTGGCACATTATTTTCATGGCCTAAAATGTAAAATATTTATGCTGTTGAAAGGAATATGAAATATCTTCTGTGTCGTTCACCCCGAGGGCACCAGGTAATTTGTTTTTCAGCAGAAACCCGTTATAATTACATACATTCTGATTTAGAATTAATTAGCATCTTTTGAAGTTACGGTGACAAAACTAGGCAGCTCCTTGAAATTAATTCTAATGGAAGTAAATCAGTTTCTCTTAGACTTTGTGGTGGTGTTTGCTGAGGAAGAACAAAATTATTACTTTCATAACCATTTTATGATGATGTTCTGTCAGTAATTAGATATTACCACCCGATACTAAAATTGGTATCACTGTTACCTGTCTTTAGGAGATCTTAATGTGGAGCAGGTGTTGCTCGAGCTCTTCATGGGAGTATTTGATAGGAGGCAGTGAGGAAAAAAAGTAAGGCTTTTTTTGGCAAGTGCAGAGGAAGTGTTCAGACCTGTAATTACAACTGATTAACTTAATTAAAAACTGAGACAGACAATCCTGGGCTGATTTTTTAGAAACCTGTGCAAATAAGCCATCAGGAAGGAGTTGGTGTGATGGTTTTTTTAATGGCTGTCTTGGGAAAGTGAAAATCAGCTCAAGCTGGAGGAAAAAAAATGTGCATTTTACCACTTAAACCTGGATAGAAATGAAAGGATTCCTGAAGGCCAGTGGTTACAATCAGTATAATTTAAATTAAGAAAGGAAGTAATTTAAATTAATGATAGTAAATTTTTTTGAGAGAGATTCTGCCTTTATTTATCATCAAAACTCTGCTGACCAGTGGTCCAGTTGACTTTATTGGTGGGTTCTTGCTTCATGAAGTAGCTGACCTGCCAGGTAAGTTAGATTTGGGTATAAGTTAGATTTAGGTCCAAAAAACCAAGCTAATTTAGGGTTATGTTGGAATTAGGGTTTTAAAACCTCTCTGCTGATTTTAACAGATTGATGCATCATTCTTCCCTGCCATTCTAAGCACCACGAGTACGCTCAGGTAGTTAAAAGGCCACACTCCCAGACCGAAATGTTCCAAAAGAAGATTGTTTATGGATAGGCATAAAAAAGTAGCCCCATGTTATTTTTATTTTTTCATGGATTCATCACCACTGTTGGATGATATTACAACACTGTGGAATGTATTGAAACCACTAGGAATGACTTTTAGTAATGTGGTTTTCACCTTAGTTTTTGGATTTCTCAAAATCCTTCTTTCTGTGTAGTTCTGCCTCCTCCAAATACAGGCAAGAAAGTAAATTTTTCAATAATGTTTGATGTTTTTGCTAAAGCAAGTTTTCATTTGTAATAATGATTAATGTAAAGCCTTTCACTTTTGGCCAATTTGTGTTCATTTTAACTTTTGCCTGTAACACATCAAAGAGTGGGACGCCCATTTTGATGATTTTGAAATGCAAAT
>VZTH01005104.1:0-13666 GCA_013397815.1 Aleadryas rufinucha
GGAATCCTTCCCCCATCACTCAGTATTTAGGCACAAAGATTTGCTCATGTGAAGCACATAGCTGGCATTTTGAAAGCTCTTGTGAGAAAAGGAAATGTGAATCAAATCCCACCCCAAAGAATGGAAGTTAACAGAGAGAAACTACAGATTTTGTCCCTCATCTTAACAGAGCTGCTGGCTTAGATCTGGCTCTCTGCTGGCTGTGGGGGAACCTCAATCCAGACTTCAAACCCCAATATAATCGTGTTTTGCTTACTTTTAATGTATAGGCTTGGGCCTTGCATCTTGAATCAGAACCTTTTCCTATGAACCAAGAAAACTCTGTTCTTACAGTGGATGGATGGTTTATCTGACCCCAAGGAAATCCATATATTCAGTAGGGCTGCTAAGGAAACACCTCCACAACACAAAGGAAGGCATCATATGGGGAGGACAGGTTACCAATCTTCAAGGAATTAAAGACTTGCAGTGAGAAAAAAACTGTCTGAAACGTTTCAAGATCATTAGCATTTGCTAGGAAAAACCTTCTTGCTAAAAGTCCTGACTGTGCTGGAAAATAGACTTGATGACCACAGTCACTTAAATGCCTTTTCTTTAAAGAATTTTTCTTTCTGTTATTCTGAGGAATCAATTTTGTGCTCTTTCTAGACAAAAAGCCTTGGTTGCTACTGGACAAAAGACAGTAGAAGATGCAGCAAAATGGTAAGTACCTGTGATTTCTGTGGTGGGCCTTCACAATAAATCTGCCTAAAAATCCTTGTTGATGTGATCATCCTATCACTGAAATTGAAGCTAGATGCCATAAAAAACCCCAAACCCTTCATTTTAGGGTTTTTTTAAAATTTATTTCACTCAGAGAGAGAAATATTTGTATTTGTACTTATTCTGGGAAGCAAGGTTACTTGCAGAAGGTCCAGGTGAATTAAAAAGAAGCAGCTACTTTTACTTTCACCAATGAGTCAGTTCATGGGACCAGCTGGGCTGGTCAGAAAATCCTCCTCAGCTTTAAGCCTCCTGAGGGAAAGGAACAAGGAAACAGGGAAAATTTCTGTAAACCCATGACTGCTCTTAAAAACGTGCAGGAACAACAGCTGAAAGGGAACAGAAAGACTCACCTCAAAGTGAGCTGGAAGGCTGATGCTCAGAGGGAGGTGTTATTGCAATTAAAATCACTTCTCAGTTTTGAACTCCACAAAGTTTTCTCCTCTCTACCAAGACTTTCACTGAGTATTTATATGTCATTCATGTGCTGGTAATTGTTTTTTTTTTTACTTTAATTCACCTTCACATTAAATCCAGTCTTTCCTTGCACTTTCTTTTGGGCTTTGTTTTGCTTTTTTTTTTTTCCTCCTTGGTTCCGTTGCTTTTTTTTTTTCCTCCTTGGTTCCGTTGCTTTTTTTTTTTCCTCCTTGGTTCAGTTGCTTTTTTCTTTTTTCTTCTATTTTCTTTTCTTTTGTGAAAAGCCAGAGGAGGCATTTGAGAACGGCATTTCTTTCCAAATAATTTTTTTTCAGGGATGCTACCACACTTCCCAACAACCATTCCCAATCCAACAGCTGCAAATACAAACACACAGCATGGGAAGGACATGGTGAACGGTATCATCACATGGCACATGAGTTTCTGCCCTTTGCTTGTGTATTTTCTGATTTGTCTTGCTTGCTTTTCTTAGGGATGAATAAAAAGGCTCTTTTTGGGTAATTTTTTTAATCTTCAGTTAATTTTAATTTTGTCATTCTTCAACACGTTCCACCCATTGCCTTTTTTCCTCTTTCAGTCCTCTGTTTCCCGTCATGAAAAGGGGAAAAAACCACCCCAAAATCCTAAAAAAAGTATTTTTTGTTTCCTCCCGTTTTCAGACACTGACAGAAGTGAAGATACATGACAAAATGTAAAGCACTCAAAAAATAATCAGAAAAAAAAAATTCCATTATTTAGTGCTTCAGAGAGGAAAAGGAGCTTTTACTTCAGCTTTTCATTTGTAAGAAAATAATAAGATTGTGTTTGCTTTTTCTGATCTCTGCTATGGAGGCCTTCAGCCACGGGACGCAAGAGCCAGGGGTGCACACGCTCACTCTCGGGGGTGTGCTCTTGATTTCAGGCTGCACTCCCACTGCAACGACCCCTCCCTGGACGACCCCATCCCGCAGGAATACGCTCTCTACCTGTGCCCCACGGGCCGCCTGCACAGCCGCCTGCAGGACTTCTGGAAGGAGAGCAAGCGCCAGTGCGGGAAGAACAGAGCCCACGAGGTTTTCCCCCACGTCACGCTCTGCGACTTCTTCACGGTGAGGCACGGGAGAGTGCAAGGGCCGAAATTCAGCGGGGTGATATTGGGTGAAACCGGGCCACCTGCTGCTGTCTGACACCAGAACTTGCTGGTGATCAAATGGCACAACCCAGGTCCAGGCACGATGCTTAATATCTGAGTGATGCTTAATATCTGAGTGATGCTTAATGTTTGAGTGATGCTTAACATTTGAGTGATGCTTCGTGTTTGAGTGATGCCTAATGTCTGAGTGGGATGTTTCGAGGTAGCTGATCCATCTAGAGCAACCCCGTGCAGTCCAGCTGCTGTCAGGCTTCCATGTGTCCATTCCTGCATGGATTTAGGGTGATAAACCTTCCCAGCCAGGGCAGCAGTGGCTGCCATCAGCCAGCTGTGCAGCAGGGACCGTGTTATCACAAGATGCAGACAAGATGCTTGGTACCAAACTCTGGTACCAAGCCTGTGGGGATCTCAGGGAAAGCTCTGCCTCCCCCACAGAGCCCCATCAGCAGCTCACTGCTGTAGTGGTGTGTCCCAGATTTTACCCTTTCTATTGAAGATGAAGATTTTGTGAAATCTTTTGTGAAGTCCAGCAAAGAGTCACAGGTCTGGAAAAACTCTGGAGACAGCTGGAATTCAGTTTTAGGGTGTTGATGGTGCAACACATGAACATCAGCTGTACCTGGGATGTGCTGCAACAGGCTTGGGCTGGAGCAGCTGGACAACAATTACTTTGTTCATCATACTTTTACGATAAACCATTAAGTGCTTCCTTCCTCCTAAGAGTGGGTCATCACAACCACGCCAAAAATAAGATTATCTTGTTGCAAAATAGTAAATGGTGCTCAGTGGCTGTTAAACACAATTATACAGAAGAAAAATCATTAATTACCAATGAATGCCATGCTCTTGGGAGGCATCAGGTTGAAAGGCTTGTCTGGAAGAAATGACTGCATTGCAGCCCTCACCTTGCACATCTCAGCATAGGACTGTAGGATGACAATAACACAAATTCTTACTTAGAGTTGAAGAGGGAAATCATGATCCTTGCCTCATTTCAGACTGGTTACTGCACACCTGTCAGATGGTAAAATATTTTGGCTTTTTCCTACCTAGGCTAGATACACCTTGGGTTGAAGGCTCCATCTCCTGTTATAGAACCAGGACCCTGTGCTGATCCAACTGCCAAATACTGCTGGGTTTAATGCCAGGAATTTCAGGCAAATTCCTAGGTATTTTGTGTTTCTCAGGAAGTTTGTAGCCCCTACAGTTTTCTGGCAGTGCTGTATGACAGAGGCTACAACACTGGCTGTGAGCTGGTGGGTAAAGCCTGCTCCTCCTCTGCTTTCTTTCAGTGTGAAGACCAGAAAGTGGAATTACTGTATGACATCTTAAAGAGAGTCGGTGACAGCTTTTCCCAGAGCTTTCCACCATCCATTTCCCTAACACTACATGCTTCTCCCAGCTACCTTGGCTTCTTCATTGATGACAGCCAGGCAAATGTCCTCAAAGACTTTGCTGTGGCATTCTCATCAGAGGCTTCGGCCCTGGCAGGTAGGACCAACATCAGAGGGAAAACGGGTGGGTTGTAGCACAGATGCGTTGGCAGCACACTGAAAATATGACCTGTGTCTGCAGGGGAGTTTGGCTGATGTTTTCCTGCCAGCAAACACGCTTTCCTCCTACAGATTTGCAAGCAGAGTGGCCAGAGGAGAACGTTTTAGTCTTTGAAGACACAGCACTTTTGTCTAAAAGCTGAAATGATCCTGTGTGCAACTTGGCAGGCCATTGATCAGGATATCCAGGATGGGCAGGGACATAACACTCCCCAGATTTCCAACCCCATGGTGCTGTGGCCCAGCCTGATGGCCTGACTGCATCCCTCAGAACAGAGCCTAGTATCCTTTCCAAGGGAAACTGCACCACCAGTGGAGACTGAAGGGGCACAGCCCCACCACAGCTTTGTCTGGGAGAAATGAGTTCAACACATCTCAGGCTGGGAGAGGAAATCAAACCCTGATCATTTTTTTTCCCTCTCAGATGAAGCCAGGAAGCAAATCCAGTCCACATTTGTGAATGATTTTGGCATGATTAAAACCATGACACCCTTCAAAACCATTTTTCAGTGGATCTACCCTACCACTAGTTACTGTGATATTTCCTGCATCACGCAAAGCATGTAGGATAAAACAAGAGGAGCTTTAAATGACTTTTGTTTCTATGTTGTGATGTGATTGTTTCATCCCTAGACTGCCACGTGAAGCCCTCCTTGAAGCAGTTCCACCTTACCTTGGCCCACAGGTTTTATCCTCACCACCAGAAGACTCTGGAGCAATTGGCCAAATGCATTAACCCAGGGGAGCCCTGCCAGTGGGTGGCTGCCCTCTATTCAAGGGACATGCGTTTTGTGCATTACCAGGTACTGGAATCAGATTTATTTCATTTCCTGAGCCCTTAATTTTCTTTGCTACAGTCATCTTGCCTTTTCCAACCTTAAGAAAATCTCTGCGTGCTCAGCACAGAGTTTCAAAGGGCTTAGTAGTTTCCAGTGCCATTTTGGGCTGAAAAACTGCACTCCTGAATCAGTAGATAACACCTTTATTATGGTAGGTTGCTTGACCTCCATGTCTTAAAATCTAATTCCAAACTCCAGCAGAAAAAAACTAATCTTACCATGACATGAGAAAATAAAGAGAAAGGAAATCATCATCCTTTAATATTTGCTGGGATTTGTCAGTTTACAGTTTTGCAGTAAAATTCCATTCGGCAAAATTAGTTTTCTTGATTGTTCCAGCCATGATGAAAACTGCAGCAGTGAGCAAGGCACAGAGCAAGGCACAGCAGAACTGGGTGATTTTCTGCTTAGCAGACTCTTAGTTAAAACCTGTCAACATCGTTTCAGTTCTCATTTCCAAATTTAAATTATGGAATGATCAACATTTTTTTGTCAGATCAATAAATCACTTTGTCACAAGTCTCATATTGGATTTTAGGCACACTCAGGAGAGCTGCAAGCAATCACAAAAACAGGTCAGGTCTATGTTTGCTTTCAAATAAGTCTGTACCGGTTAGAGGGGAAAAAAAGTTATTTTTGTGAAAACCAAATGCCTGTTTTTCCACATATTGTAAATGTGGTAGAGTCTTCCTTTTCCTCTACCAAAGTACCACTAAAGAGCGGAAAACAGAACTGGTTCTGTGTCCAGGAGAGGGGAGCAACCATCCCCTGAGCTGCTGCAGCACAGGGAACACCCTGACCCTGCTGTGTGTCCCCCCCAGAGGCTGAGAGCCCTCTTCCAGTACAAGCCCCAGAACATTGACGAGCTCATGATCAACGCTGGGGACGTGATCTACGTGGACCCCAGGCAGCAGAGCGACGTGAGCGAGGGCTGGGTCATCGGCACCTCGCACCGCACCGGCTGCAGGGGCTTCCTGCCCGAAAACTACACCGAGAAAGCCCACGAGTCAGACACCTGGGTCAAGCACAGGTAACCTGGGGTTTCACAGGTGCTGCTTTCCATCAGCCACTTTTCCTGCTGGGGAGCTGTGGCAGCTCCTCCTTGCAGAAGGGGGAATCCTGAGGGTCTGGGTGGGACTCTGGGACAGCTTCTGAGAGAAAAGGGACAGGACACACACCTGCAGACACCCAGGGTTCATAAGTTCAGCTGCTCGAGGGATGACCCCTGCTTGCTCTTGAACAACCTGAATGCCCTAATGAATTCTGAAAGAGCACATTCTGCCAGGGCAGGCTGAGACTTCAGCCTGGCTCTCTGCTCTCTTCTTTTTTTCTCATTTCAAGGGCTTGTAGAGTTAACTTGAAATGAAACCACGCAAAGGTTGCTCCACCACCGTGGCACCACCCTTATCTTGTTGGTGTGCCCTGCATCAGAAGGCACCTGTCTGGCTTCCTGCACTTCATTCTGCAGCTGACAGCACAGCTGATGCTACTGGTAGATTAGAGCTGATTTTTCTAGGCAGGGAGGTTTTGGTGCACTTCTCGATGTCTCAGAGAAAGGGAGGAGGCCACCAGGTAGCATTTCCTGCTTGAAGGTCCCACTTTAGCAGGGCTACACCCAACATACACCATCAGCTCCTAATGTTTTAACCTCATTTTTGTTGGACATATTCTATATGAACAGCAAAGTGATGAGGTGGATTGCAAGTGTGCAAAAAGTTCTGAATGGAACATGAATCCTGCCTTGCTGATCCTGTAAACAGCATCATGACTCAAACATCTCTTCTATTTGTGTGTGTGCCTGTATGTTTGTGTATGTGTGTGTGCTGCTTCTGCTTTTTCTGCAGGGAATATGTTTTTCAGACAGCTTCAAGGTCCTTCACCAAAACTGAAAAGGAGCCCAATGTAAAGCTGAATGGGGAAGCCCATAATCCCAGTATGCCAAGGAGTGTAACCAATGTGCTTTCTCTTCAGGTAATTATTTTTTTCCGTTTCTTATCTTTGCCACATGCTTTGGCAGATATGCTATTGATTAACAGCATTTAGTAAATTTAGTAGCATCTTCCTTCTCCTCTCTCATACTTTCATGTTTTGTTTTACATTTATACAGGCTGTTTTATTTATTATGTTGTACATTTATATATACATACACACTCATTCTTGTATAATATCTCATTTTTTTTTGTAATGTATATGATGTATATCACACTTGCCTTTCATAAATCTTTCCTTGCTCCTGTCACAATAGCACAACACCTGAGTTCTCTGCTCAGGTCTCTCTGAGCACAGCCTCAGTGGGTGTGGAGACAAGTCTGACTGGTGACACACAGGCACAACCTCCTCTGACTTCCACATGGCTTCAGGCAGAGTAACTATCAGAACTGGGCTCACTGTTCATGGCTGCTCTTACAGCCAGATTCTATGGATGTCATCTTGGAGGTTTCCATGGCCCCAGATCACATTTAAATGTTCCATTTCCTTCTTTATTTTTAGATATGTTTGCTAGTGCAAACAACTGCACAGAACAGCTAGCTGCAGTGGTTAACAGCACTGGTAGGATCACGTTTTTGTCCCAGGTTCAAAATCAACAGGTATCAATTTTTCCCGTGTTTTCCACTGGTCTTCTGGTAGGAAGAGCAAAACAAGTAAGGACTCTGATTTTTTCATGCAGCACATTTGCACCTGCATTGCCTTTTTGGCTCTGCCAGAGATGCCAAGACACATTTTCAGCACAGACATGCCTCAGAAATCCTTTTGGTTTGCTGTGGCCCCACAGCCTCTGTTCCTGCTGTGCTGGGCAACAACCCTGGGCTGGTTTGTGTCAGCATCAGAGAAACTGAGGGCACCTTGAGGGAACTTCCATCCTGGGGCCTCCAGGACACCATGTATATGACTGTAAGAAGTTCCTGAACAAGTCACACATCCTTCCTCTGGCTCTTGGCTGCTCTTGGCCTCTCTTATCCAGGTTAGATCAGTGGCAGAGCCGAGGCTTGGCCTGAGGAACGTGTTTTGCAGATGGGCACATCTCCAGTCTAGAGTTTCTCTGGCCTCCAGGTTCCTCTCAAGCAGAAGAGGAAGACCACAAAACCTTGGGTTTATACTCCAATCTTGTGGCAGTTGATTGGTGTTTCAAGGCAGAAATGCAAGTGTTTAACAGAATGCACGAATATCAACCTCAAACCACTTCTTAAGAGTTCCCTTCTCTGTCGCTGAAGATGCAGAGCACTTAACTCAGTGCTGCAGCAGTAACACTGTTTTAAAGTTTTAAAACCTCTGACCTGTTTCTTCTTATCTTCTCATCTGTATTTAATGTGCATTTTATACTCACCCCAAACTACTTATAATTTATTTGTAATTCCATGCAGTCTAAGTAAAAAAAGTGGCCTTGTAGGACATCTGCATTCACTGTTGATTTGACCACACAGTTATGAAAATGTAGAAGTAATATTTTCACTAGGAAAAGGAGAAGCTTGGTGTTAGTCCTGGTGTAGAAAAGAGCATTACCAGTCAAATCTTAGCTAGTTTTCTGGTTTTTGTTTCTATCAACCATATGCTATAAATTAAAGATTCCTTCCCACACTGAGATTAAAAGATCTCTTACCAGCACTGTCTTTCACTAGTGCTAACACAATTAAAACCTGCAGCCCATGAGGGTCAGGGATGTGACCTTTGGCAGGACAAGAGAAAGTGGCTTTAAGCTGCACCAGGGGAGGTTCAGGCTGGATATCAGGAAGAATTTTTCCACTGAAAGGATGGTCAAACATTGAACAGACTGCTCAGGGAGGTGTGGAGTCACCAAACATGTAAGTGCACAAGAAACAACTGGATGTGGCACTCAGTGCTGTGGTTTAGTTGACAAGGTGGTGATCAGTCAAAGGTTGGACTCGATGATCTTGGAGGTCTTTTCCAGCCTTAATGATTTTATGATTCTATCTCTTTCATTTGCCTTTAGTGGAGAACCAGTCAGGATTATCACTGTCCTGAAGACAGGCATCTATTATACTGTCTCTTCTCCAGGAATCCAGATTTTTCCTGCAGGTTCTAGATGACATCCTAATGAAACCCCCTTTTTCCCCAGCTGACTCAGAACTCTCCCCTCAGGAGAGGGGTGCTGGTGATGCGCCACGGGGAAAGAGTGGATCAGGTCTTTGGCAAATCTTGGCTTCAGCAGTGCCTGACAGCAGATGGTGAGTAAGGTAATGGGAGGGAGGATCTGCAAAAACCAGGACCAAACCCAATCAATCCCAGTAATGGGTAGAAGAGATTCAATCTTCTGCGTGTAAATGTAAACACTGGCACAAAGGAGTGATAAGTCAGGCACAGCACTGCTTTGCCCTGCATGTAACCAGGTCACAATATCCTCAAGTCCTTCATGTTTATGCTCACTAAACTCTGCAGATAAACAAACTCTTGTGCTGCTGATGCACAGCAGCGTGTCTCACTGACACATGAACAAACCACAGGAGCACGCTCATCACCTCTCCTTACGCAAGGTGGTGGTTGTCAGACCCCTCCACCTTTCTGTGCCTGAGTCAGAATCAGGGGCTGTCGGTCAGAGTCACACTGCGTCACTAGTCCAACCTGGGCAATCTGTGGTGGAAATGAAACGTCAGCACCGACCTAAATTAAAAGCTGAACTTCCTCCCTCTCTCTCAAAAAAAGAAAAAAAAAAAGGTATGTTTTCAGGTGAAGAAAACTGACCCAAAACAGGGAAATGTGTGTCAGGAGGAAAGGGAGGAACAAGAAGGTGGGAGTTCACAAGTCAGAGATTTATGCTGAAAGTCAGCCTTGCTATGCTGGAGATTCCCCATGTTTAGTGTGTGACATTCACACCAGATAAGGAGAGTGGTACCTTCTGGCTGCATGATCAATGCATTGGTTTCATTTTGATTCAGTGGAAATGGTTTTTTTGGTCATTTCGGCAATAGTAAAAGAATAAAGATAGGGAGTAGATTTTTGTTTTTCTGGACCCCCACAAAGCCAAATTCTCATGATTTCATGTCCTCTCTCCTCCTTCCCATTTGCTCCTGCCTAGCTTGCAGAAGAGGGGCTATTCTGTTAGGACAGGTGACTTCCCAAGCCACTGTCATGACCTTAAAATGTGACCCCTTTAAGGTAACAGCACTGGCTGTTTTTCATCAGTGACACTGACTCTGTCTGTAATACAAACATAACACAGCTGCTGCCTCCCTTGTGCCACAGAAAAATGTCCTGCCTTGTTTCAGGAAAATACTACAGAGCGGATCTGAACTTCCCCTCCTCCCTGCCGAGGCGGAAAGACAGCATGAAGCTATTTGAATGTGATCCTCCTTTATCTTGCTGTGGTATTTTCCAGTCAAGGCTTATAGGTAAGCTGGATATTATCCTCCTGCAGATGTAAGGCTTTGGGAATCAGGCTGTCATCACCTGCCAAAGCTCACGCTGGCTGTATAGCAGAAAAATTTCCTACCAGCACTCACTGTTGTTGGCTACAATTCTCTGTGGGCAACCACTGCAAGATCTTCTTTAATAGCAAAATAGAGAACACAGCTGGTTATTCATCTTTGAGATCCCCTCTGCCAGTTCCTGGCAGACAAAGTCAAAAGGAAGAAGCCAGAACACTGCCTGTGCCCTGCTGCTTGTCTGCAAAGGATTAATGTCTTATGCAGTTGTCCCTGAGTGGGCAGTGAGGAGTGAAGGGGCTCCATGGTCAGCCGAGTGTGGTCACCTCGCTGCAGGAGGATGGGTGGTGTGGGTTAGGCTGACTCAATTCATTCAACAGATGAAGTTGTTTGTGCTCCCTGAGCAAGATGCATGACTGTGACAGTGCTGCTCTGCTGCAAACGCTTGTCTCTCATGGTTCAGATGTATGGAGGCAGCCAAAAGCCTAAGTGCTGTCTGCAGATTTGGAGTGAATCTTCTGTAATTATCTTTCCAACACTCATTTTAGAATTGGTGTTTCCACCAGAGTGAGCTTTCTAATGAGCCCAATCAGCAGACAGCGTGGAAAAAAATGAACAGAAAGGGACTGTCAATGTATCCCATGTTGATAAAACTGCAAAGCTCCAAGCTGGTTTTTTTGCAGAAAGTATTTTGTAGTCGTTTCTCATCTGTCACACTTTGCTGTTGCCATCCAGGGGAAGCTCTGCTGGACCAGGAGGTGACAGTCAGCTACGTGTACTCGTCCCCTGCCCTCCGCTGCGTGCAGACAGCTCAGCACGTGCTGCAGGGTAAGGCAGCAACACCTGCCAGGTGCTTCTGCCACACTGAAATCATCTTCACCAAACCTCTGTGAAGTCTCTGACATGAGCAATTAAGAAGATGTACGACTTTGTGGTTATTTGTGGTTGTCTCTCGGCAGGGAAGACGAGGTGGTTTTGATTATCTGGTAATGCAGGCAGCAGCAAACCTGCTGGTGTGTGTACAGGCTGTGGGATATGATGACATTAACACCAGTCCTTGATAGTTAAAATGGAATCCAATGTTATATGAAACAGAGGTGTTTCACATCTGCTTGAATTCAGCATTGGTCAATGTTCATCAAATCACCACTGCCACCTCTTCCAGAAAATATTTGGAGCCAAAAAGCAGATGTTTCCTGAGCTCTGAAGGATCTGAATGTGAATCATGGACAGCTACTTGCATGTTTTCTTTTGCAAGCTGAACTACTTTAATCCCTCATATTGCAGAACTTCTTTCCCTTCCTTTCCTCTCCCTCTTTTCTTTTTTCATCTCCTGTCCCTTTCAGCAGGTTCATAGTTCATCTTCATGTTTACATCAGAATGCATTTACTGCCACTCAGTAACCTCTCTTGAGAATACTCAAAAAATAATGTTCCTTTTGACAAGGGAATTCCATTTCTAATACAGGACAGTTTAGATAATTTACTGCCCCACTGAGGAACACTGAGCAAAATGCTATATAAAAATGGTAAAAACATTTCCTGCATGAAGTTTATTCAGATTGCAACATTACTGAAGATTTTCCTTCTAGCAGAGTATCACAAGAGAGCTTCAAAAATTATGATTATGATAATAATGATGATAATTATTTGCAGTCCCTTTACATTAGTCAGACAAGCATATAATGGTGGCTTCCTTTAACCAATTGTTTGACAATAAGTAATTAATTTCCATTAATGAAAGTACAACAGCAAACAATGCAGAATATACAGCCTGAATGTAGCACTCTGCGTGTGCCTTTCCTCTCAAGATTTATTTCTTGTTCTTGCAGGGCTTAAATTAAATCAAAAAGTCAAAATCAGGGTGGAACCAGGACTGTTTGAATGGACCAAGTGGGAAGCAAGCAGAGCAATCCCTAACTTCATGACTGTGGCAGAACTGGTAGAGGCATCTTACGACATAGACACAAGTTACAGGTAATGGCTCTGTGTCTGGCTGATAAAGCTGTGGGGTTTTCCCCTGAGCTATCTGGTCCTTTTATGTGCCATAAATCATTACAAACACTGCAAAGATGGGGTGATTCTGATAAAATTCAGATCAAAATAAGATATCTAAATAAGATATGCTGTCACCAGCACACGGGTTCACTCACACAAACATCTTGTGGACCAGCCCCGCTGTGGTGTTGCCTTGAGAGCTGCTGGCTCAGGCCCACAGCTGGACATGTACCATCACAGCTGCCTTATGGGAATTAATGTCAGGTGCCAGGAGCTTTGCTTTTACCTTTGGTTCGTGTGAAACACACTTTAGAAATGTGAGGAATAACCTGATTTTCAGTGACAAAGAAATGTGATGTTAGATAAGGTCGGTCGGCCCTTGGCTGAGGGTCTGCAGAGCAGCAGCAAGAGGTTTTGGGGACAGGCAAGATAAGAGCATTTCACTTTAACTGATGTTTGTGGCATCATTTTAAGTTGCTCAAAGATCAATACTGTGCTCAGCAAGGACTTTTTGGAGCCCTCATAACTTGGTGGGGTGAGGGGTGATGTCTTTTCTGAGCACTCACAAACCACAGCCGGGCAGGAAATGAAAAGCCTCCAATTCAATCTAGCTCCTCATCTTTGCTCACAAACCAGGCTGCTCAGTGTTTGCAGTGCACAGCCAGATCCAGGAAATTACTCAGCTGTCTCTGGGATTTCCCACATAATCAAGAAAGGGGGAATGAACACATCTCGTATCTTAATGCATTCCTTACAGCCAAGGAAGTATCTTTGTTTGAGACTGCACAAAGTCTCCAAAATCTTTCTTTTTTTGGAGCATAGGGCTTTCTGGTGTGTTTTTCACTAACAGACTCTATTCTCCGGGGTTTTTTTTGGTACAAAATCACTTGCCTCAAAAGAAACTGCAAATGCACAGCAGTGGGAGGTTCAGAGGGGAGGCTCTAAGGCAATGTTAACCACTGTGCTCAGGCCCTTCACAGCTCACTCAGGTCCAGGCAAAAATAGGGTGGAGGAACTATAAACTTGCACATGGAATGCACGTAGTTTCTTCCCATCACATTCAGGGCTAAAAAATCCTTGAGTGACAGGTGTTACGAACGTGTGTTTGAGATCACTTAAAGAATCACTGGCGAGAGTGTCAGTAAAAATCAGATATAATATTTAGTGCCAGTACAACAAAATTCATTGGCATGGTTCACTCTACTACAGGCTAGACGGTTAAGACACAGCAAGGGAAAAAAGCAACAAATCAAATGCAGTCAATCAATCCAAACAGAAATAAAAAAAGAGCTGTGTGTGTCAAAAGGAAGAACTTTTAGCAGCATTTAACTTAGCTTATAACCTTAATTAAGCTTACTTACAGGCCTAACTTAGATATCTGAAGTACCTGAACATCTGAGAGAGCAGCACTGCTGAAGTATTTGCCATAACACATGCACACATGTGTACACACAGACAGAGTCAGAGCAAGGTACCTGTGAAAAAATCCCCTCCAAGGCAGTGAAATCCTCACTTTGAATGCCTTTGCATCTCCTCACTGGGAAAAGGGTTGAGCCTCGAGGAGTGG
>VZTH01005110.1:1838-41068 GCA_013397815.1 Aleadryas rufinucha
TTCATGCCAATAGTGATAACCCCGTGTAGTTCCTCTCAGCAAAAATGCTCCAAGGAAATGTGATCTCAGCTGAAGTGGTTCGTCCTACCATCAAGGAAGACAGCTTGTCATTACTTTCCCTTTGTTCAAACAAAACTTATTTTAAAAGGCAATGATTTTAAAATGAAGTTTTTACTCTACCTTTTCCCTGTATTATGATGTTTTACAACCTTATCCTTTTAAATGTCTCAATGCAGCCTAAACAAGAACTCACTGGAGAGACTAGGAAGATTTCCACAGGCATGAAGGAGCTTTTGAGCATGGCCCCAGGCAGCACAAGCCGGTGTCTGGTCTCAGAGGGGGCACAGGTCTATGGCTGAGCATGCTGCTTTTAACTGAGGCACAACAACCCTTGCCAGGACATTGCTTTCAGTGTTGTCATCCTCGATTCTCTTGACTCACGTAGTGTCTTTTTTTTTTTTTAATAGAAATATATATGAAGTCTGATGATTGAAGCCTGTGGCTTGAAAGGATGTGTAGTAAAGCCAGAGTGTTCCATACTACCTTCTGTTGCCATATGAAGTATTACACTTGGGATGCACAGAATTTCTTTTTGCAGTCCTGATGATGCCCTAGGCAGCCCTAGAACATGAATCAGACATGACTTTCCATGCAAGTAACTCACAAATGAACTTTCAGATCTATTGTCCTCCTCTGTGTTTCCTCCTTAAGTGATTAATATTCATCAGTATCTGAGTGTAGGGAGGTGAAACAGTCACTCTGCCTTTTTTCTTCTTCCCTCCAAAGAAATCCTCATTTTCACAGATTCTTTGAGACCTGCTGCACAAGCCCTTGCTGGCCCTCAGGCCAAGCTCCTACCATTGAGGGAACTCAGGAATTAAGGGGTCTGGAAGGTGCCCTTTGGTGCTAAATATCGTCCCTAGCACAGGGTACTCTGTGCTAAGATGTTAACGTTCTTCACATGCTCTAGTTTCCACTAAATTTACTTCCTTCTCATAGACCATTTCATACAGTCCTCAGTGAAGCAAACTACCACTGGTTTCCTGGCTGATGCAGTGACAGTGACAACTGGGTAAGAGCCACATAGTTTAGCATGGAAAATGCAGATACATATTTATAAGTTCTAAACTGCTAAAATACCAAAGTGTCAACTGATTCCATGTGCAGCACTTCAGCTGTAGGGTAAGCAACTTACTTGGAGGCAATTTGCACTTCATTCAGCACTAGGGAAAAGGGTTTCAACATGACAAAAATGACACTTTTTAGGTCTTCAGTTTCCTCTTTTTCTTGAAGTTTAAAGTAGCACTTCCCAATGCAACTTACTGGTAGCATTTGACAGTGCTTCTGAGCACTGCAACTTTACCCTTACAGCTTTAAAAATTACTTTGCTCGTGCTCCTCATGGCCACATTCCTTTTATGTCTATAATATAGCAATCCTGAAGTAGAAAGGAAAATTCTTTGCCTCAGTGACTGTTCCTGAGGTCAGGACTATTATAACCAAATGTACTCTTTTCAAGAATGTAAAATACATTTTCCTTCAACATCTAGATAGTGAAGTTCACAACTCAGCAAAAAATGCCCTTAGGTTCTTGAAGTATCCTTTTCTTCAGCAGAAGCAGAGCTTTGGGTAAACCCAAACAGTGTTGCTATTCATTAGCCAGTCTGATTAGATACAACCTTTAAAGCTTGTGAAAGTAAGCCTCATACCTGCCCGATCCAGTTACTAAAGTTATCAGTAGTCTGCGTACTGCAACTCTGTTTGGGATTCATGATGTGAAGTGCACAGAACTGGATAGGGGAACCAGCTGGAAAACTACCAAACACCATCATAAGTTGTCTTGAGCTAAATGGAAATGGACAGCAGAAGATCCAAGATGATGCAGATCCTGGAGGTGAGTCTGGTGAGCAAACAAGTCATTCAGTCCCTAGTTAATTGTTCTCATTTTATTTCTCCTGACCCAGACACAACCTTGACAAAAGCTAAATACCACAGGGGTTGCTTCATCTGACAGCCAAATGCTTTGAGAGTCCATAGACATAGACATTTACAGTACATAAGAGAATGAAAGTTTTTCTTTTATACATGTCTCATTAGCCCAAAAGTGTAGTTGGCACATTTTTGGATGAATAGCAGAATGTCTGTAAAATGGATAAGGTTCACTAAAACAGTGCCAATGCAACTATTCTGTCATACTACAACAGAGTGCAATGTATGTGTCCCACATGTATTGCAGACATTTAAGAAAAAAATTGACTTTTAATTCTTTTGCAATTTCTAATGCATAATTACTTTTCTCATTAGACAGCTGGCTGAACGTGAGCCAGCGTGTGCCCAGATGCCCAAGAAGGCCAATGGCATCCTGGCCTGGATCAGCAATGGTGTGGCCAGCAGGACCAGGGCAGTGACCATCCCCCTGTACTCGGCACTGCTGAGGCCACACCTCCAATCCTGTGTTCAGTTCTGGGCCCCTCACTGCAAGAAAGGCATAGAGGGGCTGGAGCGTGTCCAGAGAAGGGCAATGGAGCTGGGGAAGGGTCTGGAGCACAAGTCCTTGAGGAGCAGCTGAGGGAGCTGGGGATGTTTAGCCTGGAGAAAAGGAGGCTCAGGGGGGACCTTGTCACTCTCTACAACCACCGGAAAGGAGGGTGTAGCCAGGTGGGGTTGGCCTCTCCTCCCAGGTAAGAAGTGACAAGACAAGAGGATATAGCCTAAAGTTGTGCCAGTGAAGATCCAGGCTGGACATCAGGAAGAATTTTTTTCACAAAATGGGTGGTTAAGCATTGGATTGGGCTGCCCAGGGAGCTGATGGATTCACCATGACTGTAAGTGTTGAAGAAAAAAACTGGATGTGGCACTTAGTCCTATGGTCTAGTTGACAAGGTGATGCTCTATGAAAGGTTGGACTTGATGATCTTAGAGGTCTTTTCCAACCTAAATGATACTGTGACTCTGTGATTCTAAGGAAAATATTTTGAAAATCACAAATATTTTCTCTATATTTTCATATTTTTATCTTAGTGCTAATGAGCAAAATTCACAATACTGAGTTCAGTCCTGACAGAAAATGCATGGTCTTTAATTTCCATTATTTACAATGTGTTCGTTTATTGGTAATTATTCTTTTTTTTTTTTATTTGTTATTAACTTTGCATTTCTCATCAGACATTATATGCTAGAGTTTTGGTATTATTTTTATTCACAAATGCTGTTTTTCTGCAGCTCACACAGCCTTGGAGGATTAAAATAACAAAAACAACTTCATCATAGTGCATTGCATTGTCCTATCTGCCTTTGGTAAGAAAATGTTGCTTGCAAATCTGCTGAAAGTATTTGAACTAATCCCACTTAGGCATTAGTTGCACATGTCACATATATCACATATATCGTTCGTATCATTTCACCTATTACATTATATGGCTTTTTATAATAATCTTTTTCATAGTACTGCTGAACCTGTAAGTACTTAATTTTCCTTTAATAGAAAAGATTGTTGTCACGGGATCAATGTCTCCCATAGAGAAAGTAAACATCTGTTTTGCAAAGCATTTCTAAAGCAGCAGGAGACGGTTATCCTGTGACAATATTGTGTTAAAATTACTTTATTGCAGTGAGGCAAAATGAATGATGTGTAGCGAATTTATTCTTTTTTCACGTTCTGCCAAACCTTCCTGTTCTTTATCCAATGACTTCCATCTGGAGTAGTGCCTGGAAGGATGGCTGGGGCATTCTGCCATTCGTCATCAATGATCTGTTCAATTACAGCTGGCTTAAAGAACAAATCATTTCTATATTTCAACTACTCAGAAATATAGTTTATGTGCAAGGTGCAGCAAATTCACATTGGTGGTCTAAGTTGTTATTCTAGTCATCAGGTTATGTTTGAGTCCATCCTGTTACAAGACGTATTACTGAAGCAGTAATGAATCTATTTTACACTGCAAGATGAGATTTTGTGTAATGATAGCAGAAGAATCTGTGTCTTAATCTCATAAAATGTCTTTAATCTGTGACCCTCGGCACAGTATTAGGATTTTGTTCTCGTGGATGAGAAAGGCAAACAAAGTACTGGTGACATACCACAAGACTCACACTATATAGCAGATGAATAGCAGATTAAGGAACTCCTTGTTGCCTAATCTAACTTCAGGACAACTTTATTCAGGATCAATTGGCTTGAAACATGAATGGACAGCATCAGATCCATTTGTAAATTCAGGGATTTCACTATACTGACCTGCCAAAATAGGAGCAAAACTAGATGTCAGGGCTGTGGGAAGAGCTATGTTATACTGACATCATGAATATTTCACACACCAAAAAAAAAAAAAAAAAGTTAAAGGAAACCACTGATGCAGTGAGAAAAATAAGAATGCCCAAACAACAGTGCTTTGACTCAGATGAGTAGGTCAAATTGAGATTGCAAATCTCAGGGAGAAGTGATGGCATACAACTTTAGCTAATTGTCTAGAATGAACACTCAGCTGGCTAAACTTTCAGACCTAAAAATTTATAAACTGCAAAAGAAAAACTGTAGCAAAGCACTCAAAATCGCTTATTTCCATTCCACTTGCACAGAGAGGCAGATTTACTGAATTCAGCACTGGATGAGGTAAACTGAACCTTTTCTTGATCAGCATTTCTTCTGTGTTCTCAGTATTTTACCCTGAGGACACCAGGTAGCAGTGGCGGCATAAGTTCTGCCTCAGAGTTACCTATAAACCACATCCAAATTCATTTAAAACACTAAAAGAAGAAGATGCTGATGGGTGGCTTATATGGTCTAGAGCTACCTCACCCCAGCAGTCTCTGCAGCTTGGTCAAGCCACTGTTTATAGAACAGCTCCCTACAGAAAGACAGTTTATTTCCACTCTTGCAAACATATTTATCCCAGAGATACTTCCTGCTATGAGCAGTTTTTTGTATGGATATCAATGTCATCAGCAAGTCTAATCCAAAGAAAATACAGTGGTACAGACATGTGAAATTAAATCAAATTCGCTTTGAAGCACCCTCTGTATCACAGCAGGGGTTCAAATAGACGTTTTCCACACTTCTGAAGGCGCTGCTTCTGCCCTTCATACAACATGAGGATCCAAAATGGAAAGAGCTTTAAGGGCTTATGTTCCAGACAGAGGCTGAATTAAATCAGGACTCTCAAATTTCCTGAGCTATCTGCTAGGACTGCCTTTTCTCCTGAGGAGAGGCAGAGTTGATGCCCAGGAGGTAGGGTGCCCCTCATATCTCTCCCAGTACTCTGGCCTGCTTGTAGAAATTCCCTTTGGTGGTCTCTCACACATGGCACACTCTAGGCAGCCCTGTGGTTCTCAGCAGCACCAGGAAAGCGTGTAGCAGCTCTGGAAGCAAAAGAAAGGAGTTCGCAGGCAAGTCCTGGAAAATAAGGGTATTCACGAAGTACTGACTAGGTTTGACTAGGTTTGAAACTGATCTGTTGGAGCAGTTTTCCAAGGCAAGCAGTGCTGCACAGCATCTGGGAGGTGACCAGCCTGCAGCAGAGCTTGTATAAGGAGGGCTGTCTGTGCTAGCTCACCAGGACCTGGCTGGGAGCAGGACAGCAGGTTCTACCAAAGGAGGCCAAGCCAGTATACATGGAACAGAGTGTCTTACTGCAGCTTCTTTTGTGTTCTCTGAGCAAGCTGGTCCTTTCCACAAACATTACACAATTTTGTTACATTTTGTCACTTCACAAACTGACACCTTCCACCAGATGTCTTCCAATTTAAAGTTCCAAAATGTAAATCATTGCCACCAATGTACCTTAGTAACTNTATCACAGCAGGGGTTCAAATAGACGTTTTCCACACTTCTGAAGGCGCTGCTTCTGCCCTTCATACAACATGAGGATCCAAAATGGAAAGAGCTTTAAGGGCTTATGTTCCAGACAGAGGCTGAATTAAATCAGGACTCTCAAATTTCCTGAGCTATCTGCTAGGACTGCCTTTTCTCCTGAGGAGAGGCAGAGTTGATGCCCAGGAGGTAGGGTGCCCCTCATATCTCTCCCAGTACTCTGGCCTGCTTGTAGAAATTCCCTTTGGTGGTCTCTCACACATGGCACACTCTAGGCAGCCCTGTGGTTCTCAGCAGCACCAGGAAAGCGTGTAGCAGCTCTGGAAGCAAAAGAAAGGAGTTCGCAGGCAAGTCCTGGAAAATAAGGGTATTCACGAAGTACTAGTTCAAACTGACTAGGTTTGACTAGGTTTGAAACTGATCTGTTGGAGCAGTTTTCCAAGGCAAGCAGTGCTGCACAGCATCTGGGAGGTGACCAGCCTGCAGCAGAGCTTGTATAAGGAGGGCTGTCTGTGCTAGCTCACCAGGACCTGGCTGGGAGCAGGACAGCAGGTTCTACCAAAGGAGGCCAAGCCAGTATACATGGAACAGAGTGTCTTACTGCAGCTTCTTTTGTGTTCTCTGAGCAAGCTGGTCCTTTCCACAAACATTACACAATTTTGTTACATTTTGTCACTTCACAAACTGACACCTTCCACCAGATGTCTTCCAATTTAAAGTTCCAAAATGTAAATCATTGCCACCAATATACCTTAGTAACTGGTCTAAGATTAATTCACACTGACTTCTTGTCTGATTAGATTACCTTTTTCTATTTTATCTTAATGACAGGAAATCCCAAATATTTTACCAGACTAGTTGAAAAGTGAAACTTTGTATCATATAAAGAGTGGGAAGAGTTCCTCTTGGAAGCTTCTTTGAATTCTTTAATTGTCTGTAAAAACTTGCTCCCATGAAGCCCAAAAAGGAATAAAGAGGTTTTACTTTTTATATAGTTTCAGCAGCAGGAGAGGGAGTGAAAGAACATGCTTATACCTATAGATGTAGATGATAAGAAACCATTAAGATAGTGCCCGAGCAAATAAAAGTTATCTACCACGTCTACCTACAGGATATTATTCACAAACACTGAGTCAGCCAAAATGCTGTCCAAATGAAAGATCCCATTGAACATCTACATAAAATCTACTGTAATAAAATCTACTCTATTTCACCAAGAGATGGCAAATGATCTTGTTGTGAAAACAACTTCTTCAAGCAGTAGAATGCAATATACATGGTTCCTTAAAATGACTGTCCCAGCATCTTTCATCACATGTATCTTCAAGATGAGCTTCAGTCTGTCTCTGCCTAGTTGTGCATAGCAGTTTTATGTACTTAATTGTGTTCAGAACCCTTTCCAGATGTTCAGCTATCTAACCTGCTGATGTTTATGGATACTTGTGTAAAAACATTCCTAATATTCTAGAGAAATATTTGAAAGCATTGCAAAATATGGTGACTTAAGTTTTAGCAGCAGATCAGAATCCACTTTTCTGTTCCTTCCATTCTTCTCTTGTACCTTTCATCCTTGAAAACTTAATCTTTTAACCTCATTCTTCACTTTCACTTGGCTCCTTAGTACAAGGCTACAGGCAAACATAGAGTTAAAATATTTTCCTGTCAAATTAGTTCCTGTCAGTTTGTTTGGGTGAAGGAACACAACTTTCAAATATGAGTCCTTCTGCTACTCAGCACTGTTGCTCTTGCTGATGTTACTCAGCATCAGGATACCACAATTTTCTATTCCACAGTTTCTTGCGCCCTTTGCAAAACAGACAGTCCATTCCCAGAGGAATGTTTCTATGCAGAGATTAGTGTGAATACTAATAGGGAAGCTTTGCACTAAGAGTTATTAAATAAATGTATTTTATAATGGTGACATAACTAGAAACACATATATCTATATGTGTAATTTCACCTTCAGAATATGAGTTGGAACCTTGCTAAATTGTTCTGCTGAGGGGAGTGGGAGGAGATGAACAAAAAAAAAAGGAAAGTATGGGAAAAAAGACCAATCCTTTTCTCAGTGGAAGACTCCTAATGGATTCTCAAGTTCTCTTCCATATCAACATATTTCATGCAAAAAGGTCCAGAAAAGGTAGGCTACTGTGATAGAGTCACACACCTGGGGGGGGTTGCCATGTGCTTGCCATAACATGAATATTTCACTTTTACAGCATGTTTCATTCCAAACGTCTCCAGGTGACTTCCAAGCAATTACAAAGCAAATATATGTAATGTGAATAAGCTTGAACAAAGAATGGTTTCAGTAGGGAGTTGAGAGCAGTGTGGGCCAAATCCAATAGTTTTCATCCCTGCTGATACAGGCTGAGGTGCTCAGCATCTTGCAAAAATCCTCAGGACTTCTTTGAATCCAGCTATGGGTAAATCAATCTCAAAATCTTTTACAAGAAAATAAATCCACAAGCAAGGTATATACTGACATGACAGGAATTTGGCTGCTTATAGCAATGCAGAAATAAATTCTATCTACCAATATTTGCTGCTAGGGGTATAATGTTAAAAAACTCTTGTCTCTTTAGATAGATAAACAAATATGCAAAGTATTTTTACAGACAAGTACTGTTAAAATCCTGAAAGAATTGACCATCTTGGTATTAAGACCAATAAGTAAACCATATTTTTGGAATATTTCTTTTTGAAAGACAAAGTAAATCTTACCTCTCACTGCAGTGGTGCAGCCAAGTGCCTGGTTTATAAAGAGAATGAGTGCTGTAGTTCAGGTGACTGGTACAGTTTTTTGTAAAATCAGTTTTTCACTTCATTCTTCAGTAATAAGATTCAGCTAAAGCTAAACCACGGATGCTTCTGCAAAGCAATGAGAATTTTATTCCAGAGAGGTGAAAGTGCTAATATAGTTGGTTCAAACTATTTTTAGTACTGATCTCTGAACAATGCAAAGTTTCTGCAAAATATCTTGTCCTGTTTTTGCCGTGAAGTAAAATGTGTGCCTGTTGTATAATCTCAAATTGATGGCATGGTTTTTCCCTCATGCACATGGTTTGTCCCTCATGCACATGGTTTGTCTTCAAGTGTGATATTTTCCATCCCCTGACAACAGTTTAATGCTTTACATGGCAACGTGAACAGAGTGTCAAAAATGTTAAAGAGCAATTGCTTTGTTGGTTGGACACAAATGCAACGCAAAGCAAATGCACTACAGCAGAAAAAAGCAGGTTAACATTAAAAACATCCATACTACCTCAAATGCCAAACACTTTCCTAGATTTTAAGTAGCACCTTGAACTCCTTGCAGGTGAAAATTAAGAAAAAGTGCATGGCATTAGAGTGCTATACATCATATAGCAGAAATTAATTTTTACTTACCACAAAAGCATTAAAAAGACTTAATGCAGACAAGATTTGAAAATGAAAGAGAAAAATGTGAAATCACATTAAAAAAATTAAAGAGACATGAATAAGAAACACTGAATTTATTGCCATTGGTATTAAAATCAAGAATCTGAGTTGTTCTAAAATTAGTACAACCAATAACTTCCTAAATGAACAACTTCTTTGGGGAAGTCTGAGAATAAATAATAGAAGCACTGTGCTGCCGTCTGTCGCAGCTTCCTCCTTGTTCACAGCTGCCAATAATACTTAAATATTTTATGTTTCAAAATTATTTTTTCTCTTTTTCTTTCCTATCTTCTCCTGTCCTGTTCCGTTCACTGTTATTTATATAAAAAAATACAGCTCATTAAATATTAAAACCAGTAACTTTTTGGCTCAATCAGACTTGTATAAGTGTACAGGTATATAAAACAGAGGCAAAAGCTCTTCTCCTATTAGTAAAAATAAGTGTACCTGTTATAATCAAGCAGAGCAATTTCATCATAACCTGAACACTTGAGACATAGCTGGGAAGAGAAGGATTTTCAGGGTAACTGGATTTTAAACAGCGTGAAAGGTCTTCTGCGGAGTCTCGGTGCTGAGCGAAGTCTCATCTCTTGTAGAACAGAAACAGTGTGAGAGACTGGCAGAGAGGCAGATTTGATGCTGCAAGGGACAAATTAGAAACGGAAAGGTAAAGTACTCATATATACTTTATAAAAAGGAAAATTCTGCTAATTTAAACTTGTCAATATTGAGTCAACTTCTCTTTTCTCCTTTGGATTTTATTCAGTTACCAGTTCTTGCTTTCCACTAAACAAGAAGCCACTCCAAGGAAATCTCTGTTTCCTGTAGACAACCCATTATCTTCTATGAGCCTAACCAGAAGCTGGGTATCTGTCAATAATTCCAGATTAAGAAATTTAACGATGTAAAATTAACTTTGCCAGCAAATTCTGGTACAGAAATGGGCCACTGTAAACTTCAACCAACATTGCGACTCTTCCTTAATTTTCTTTGACTTAGAAGTAATAAAGGGCTGCAACGTTTGCATTCTTAATTTCTTCTTCTGAAATACTTTGGGCTCTTTTACTGTTGATGACAGAGTGTATTGGTTTGGTACGGCCTGTTTTTTGGTAGCAGGGGGGCCGCAAAGATGACTCCTGTGAAGAAGCTGCTGGAAGATTCCCACCATGTCCAGCAGAGCCAGTGGTTGATGGCTCTGAAGATGGACATGCTGCTGGCCAGAANGGGGACTGTGATCCATGGAAGACCCGGTGGAGACAGAGGGCCCTGCTTCCAGGCTGGAGCAGCCTGTCCTTGGAGGACTGCACCCCGTGGGAAGAGATCAACGGTGCAGCAGTTTTGGGAGGACTGTGTGCCCATGGGAGGGACTCACGCTGCAGCAGGAGCGGTTTGGCTGCTGCTTGTGAGAGTGGACCCACACCGGGAAGTTCACGGAGAACTGTCTCCCGTGGGAGGGACCCCACGGCCTCACAGGGAAAGACTCTTCTCCCAGAGCAGCGGAAGAGAATCTTGGTGATGAACTGACCAAACCCCCATGCCCTGTCTCCCTGTGTTGTCGGTGGGAAGAAGGGAAGGGCTGGGGGGAAGGTGTTCTAAGGGCTTATTTTATTTCTCATTATCCTCTTCTGATTCTGTTAGCAATAAATTCACTTTGCAACTTAAGTTGAGCCTGTTTCGTCCTTGAACTGTTTCTCTTGGTCCTTATCTCACTCATCAAGCTTTCGTTAACTTTTTTCTCTTTCTTTCCTCTGCGCAGCTGTGGCAGGGGAGGGTGAGCGAGCGACTCTTGTGGGTGCCTGGCACTGGGCCAGTGTCAGACCACAACAGAGAGAAACATGTATAATGCATGCATACGACTCTACATTGAAGACAACATAAATAATAAAGTTTTATTATTTTAGAGGACTGGAATTTATGAAGTTTGAGTGGGTTTTTTCTGGCTAAGAAAACAAAGATGACTATCAGGAAGAAAATCAGGCACTACTGGGAACAACTGAACCATAGACATGAAAGAAACAGAATTTTGTAAAGATGAGGTAATAAATTTTTGTGCTAGGTTTTGTACAATCTTGTTGGAAATGAGAAAAGCAACAAGCCACTATGCTTGCAAAAAAAAATCAGAGGCAGAAATGGTCATCTTCCCTCCTGGAGAAGTGAGTAGAGTTAGTAGAGAGAGGAGACCCCACTCCAAAAATATCAGGGAACACCACTACTCACCTCAGCACCACAGCCCAGGGTTAGGAATGCAGTTTGGAGCCAGGACTCGGTGGGACAGGTAGAGCTGTCCCTGCTTTCACTGGGCTCCTGGGATGCAAGCCTGCCAATGCCTGCCCCAGCACCCACCAGCCCCATCACCTTCCAACCACCACCACACCCCTGCAGGTGCTGCAAACCCCAGGTGTCCTGCTGGAAGGTTCACACTGTCAAGCTCACTGCAGTCAGCTCACCAAAGGGGGAAGGAAGAAATGTACCCAAACTACAGCAACCGTCAAACCACGAGTGAAATGTGGGCTTCAGGAATCAACATTATCGAGCAAAGCACTGACAGCTCTTCCCTGGAATACGTTTGTCTGAATGCAGCACATTTGGTGTAGTATTCTGGTTCTGTAATGTCCAGGTTCTGAACAGCTCAAGCTTTTATTTTACAATGCATATCTCCATCCCTCTGACTGGGAAGATAACCAGATAACCTTGAAACCTGACCAACACAGGAGTTGTGAGAATTATGATCTCGCTCACTTCCCATTACGCCTACTGGCATACTGCCTTACAAGTCTTAATAAAATTTTAAGGAATTGTATTAATTATTTCATTGAACACAATTTCAGGAGCAAGAAAGGACTGGAAACTGCTGTAGAGAAAAGGAAGAGACACAGAAAGACAACAGAGATGAAAGAGAAACAGAAAATGAAGATATGAAAGGCAGAGACAAAAGGAGCAGAAAAAGAGCAGTCCTTGGTGTGATTACATAGCTCCGAAACTATGCATTACTATAACATTAGGGACTGAGGCAAGAATAAGTAAAGATAAAATGTAAAGATTCATTGATTCATTTAGCCAAAAGCAAAAACCTGCAATGTTTTACCCTTCAGCTAGCACCTTCACTGCTCTTTACAGTCAATGCACAGAAATAAGCACTTGGGGGGTGAGGGGATGATCATTTAGTCCTAAAATAGATGGCTACAAATAGGTCAAGTGAATCACTTCTTTTAAATACCTACTTCTCTCAATTGACTCTGAAAGGAACCTACGGTGGCTTACGCTCATACCAGAGACAGCTGTAATCGTATGAGATGATCCTACTCCCCAGCCACTATGTAAAGACAAGATGCTTCACTTCATCTTTACATGCATCTCTCATAAAGACAGTGGAAGATCCTCTGTGGTCTTTTATTGCAGCTCACAGACTGGATTTTGGTCCCCTCCACTGAATAGATTGTAATAAGTATGTTTATTAGGTAATACAAAATTATATTTCCTGCAGTAACATACTAAATTAGAACCTGAAAAAAATTAGTATAATGCCTCCAAAAATGTTAAATAACATTGCAAATATAGCTACAGAATCCTCCATAATTGGCAGGTAATGAGTTTAATACAAGCACTACAAACACAGAGAATTTTTGTGATTTATATTGAGAGAGGATAAGATTTGAGATCTTAACAGATCTGGAGGTCTTTCCTATTTGACAGAAACCCTACCTACAACTCAAATATATCTTAGGGCCAGATGTGCTTCATGGTTGTGTCATATCCACTGTCATCTTCCCGTGCTGCAGAGCTGCTGGAGTAAGACTCAGGCACAGAGAGTCACAGTGGCGTGGGAAAGTCATAATGGTGGGTGACCTTGACAACTGGTCCCTACCAGGGAGGTGACATCTTTAGTGTTGGGCTATAGCAAAAGGATCTGTCTTTTGCAGGATTCAGATGATGGCAGCCTACTGACTCCAGTCCCTAGGGCATGGATATCTCACTTTTCCTCAAGTGTCAGCTGGGGACAAACTCTCTGTAAGAGTGAGATTGCTCTTGTACAATGACAGCATGAAGAACAAATCAAGCCCATTATATCTGTGTCAAAAGGAAGCCAGATTGGATTCTACATTGTAGGATCATGGAGTGAAAAATATTTTGCCAACGTTTGTAGGTATTTTAAAGACAGGGTTAAATTTTTGCTTCATAAATTCTTGCAACAATGGCAGAATTTTAATTTGTCCTAGTCAGCTGAGATTTCCTGGAGAGAACAGGAGGTAGAGTTCACAAGTGCCAAAATCCTGTGGGGCTTTCCTCCATGCCTCAGTCCGGCAGATAACATGTTTTGGTCTCCAAGGAGTACTCAGGTGTAAAATGGTAACTCCTTGGGCAGAAGAGTGCTCCAAAATGCTAATAATGTCATGCCTGTGGCTATTTGTGCCTCGCACAAATAGATCTTAATGACCTAAATGACAGACCTTAATCATATGGAGAATGTGGATACTGTGATGTATGATGGTCTTTCTGGTTGGTAGTTCCTCTCAGTGTTGAATTACAGACCCCCATCTGGCACAACATAGATTGCCATCGTCTCTTTGTCTCTGGATGAGTGTCTCTTACCTTTGTGACTGGCAGGGCAGAATAACAAAAATGAAACAAACACCTAAAACAAATTGATCTGGCTTTTGCCTGCAGCAGTTAAAAAAACCAACAGAGAGCTGTGAGCTCAGCAGCAGCACAGTGAATCACAGTGAAGCTCCCTGCCACTGAGGAGAGATGCGTTTTTCCCCCCGTTGTGCTTGGCTGCATTTTGCACAGCAGCTTTCACCTGTATCTGGGTTTTGTCACAAAACTACTAAAAAAAATCCAATGACCAGTAGAAATCAGCAAAATATACTGGCAATGAGCTAAGGGCAAAAGTACTAATACTGAGGGAACATTAATAGTGAGGGAGACACTGTGCAGCTCACACCACTCATTAGGCTGATATGCTTTTGAGAAAGAGGATGCCAGGTGAAAGCAGATGTCCTCTCCATGCAGTACATACAACTGAGTGTGAAAAGTCCCCAGGTAACCTTTAACAATTCACTGCCTTGCTGTAAACATACAAAACACCCTTTGACAGGTTATGAGACCAGAGGGAAATGGTCCCAGCCCCACCACAGTCTGGGTCAGCCTGGCTGGCCAATGCACATGAGCTGCCATTCATTGCAATCATTCTGGTTTCACTCTGTGCTGGGGGAATTCTTCTTCCCTGGACAAAAATTGATTAAATATTCTCTCCACCATGATTTTCCCTTCTAGCTGTTCCCTTTTCTTTCCTCTAGTCTTCATAGCTGGTTCTCCTAGGGATACTCTGTACCCATTTTCGGTCCCTCTTGCGTCTTTGTGCAGTTTTGGGCACCACAATATAAAAAAGACATTAAGATATTAGTGAGTATACAAAGCATGGTGAGGGATTTGGAGGGGAAGCCGTATGAGGAGCTGAGGTCACTTAGTTTGTTCAGCCTGGAGAAGAGGAGATTGAGGGGAGACCTCACTGCAGTTACAGCTTCCTTGTGAGGGGAAGAGGAGAGGCAGGCACTGATCTCTTCTCTCTGGTGACCAGTGGCACCCAAGGGAATGGCCTGAATCTGTGCCAGGGAAGGCTTAGGAGAGATATCAGGAAAAGGTTCTTTACCCAGAGGGTGGTTGGGCACTGGAACAGGCTCCCCAGGGAAACGGTCACAGAACCAGCCTGGCAAAGTTCAAGGAGCATTCGGACGACACTCTCAAGCATATGGTGTGATTCTTGGGATTGTCCCATGCAGGGCCAGGAGTTGGACTCAATGATCCTGATGGATCCCTTCCAACTCACTATATTCTATGTTTCTATGATTCTGTCCTCTCTTCTCACCCCAGTTCCCCTTGAATTGAGATGTTGCTGCTGCCTGTCCAAAGTCCTGCTGTTACTCCCCTTCCTCCTGCCATCACCCCAGGCTCTCCCCCTCTGCTTGCATGGCAGAGGGGCTGATGGAGGGAACAAAGGAGAGCTCTGCCTACCAAGGGCTACAGAGAGGGTAGAAAGGCTAGTACCACCAAAATTGCTGACAATCTCAGTGAAACAAAGCACTGCCAGTGCCATTCTTCTATTAATAGCTTCAACAAAGATCCCTCCAGGAGGCCTTCGCATGGAAAATGCATTTCGTGAGTGCTAGCATGGCAGCAGGCACCCAAGCCCCAGCATTCACCTCTCACTCTAATTTTCCTTTAATGGATTCCACAGCCATGGACTAATCTGCAGAATAACACTTTTATCTGTCTCGTGAGTGTTTTAATCCTGCAAAAAAGGCTGTTATTTGGCTTCTTTGCTGACACATTAACAAAACATGGACGACATCAAGGGAGACATTCTTTATCTGCTGTAGGAGAAGCCCCAAATGGTGCACAGGGCTGTGCCTGGCATGACCTCTGCTACCAGTGAAGAAACTGCTCTGCAGCTAATCCACCCAGGAGTAGCATTTTATAAAACAAATGTTGGGTCAGGAGGTGGTTGGAGAGAGGACTGAAGAAGGCACAGACCCTAGTGGCGATGTGACAAAGGATTACCTGATCGTAGAGACAGGCTGGCTCTTCAAGCTAATTAATGAGATCAGATTAGAAGGCAAATATTGTGGATTTCAAAGTGGAGCTATCTACCAACTGCTAGCCACATATAACCAAAGAATTGTTTATTTGAGTGCTAAGGAAGGAAAAACTTTTAAACTAGAATGTTCCGTCTGGAAACCTGCCTGAGAGCTTTGCTTGATATAGCAATAGCATTTTTTATCCTGATTTTCAAGGAAGATGGAATAGAAGCTGTCGTCCAGAGAAGCTGTGGATACCCTATCCTTGGAAGTATCCAAGGGCCTTTGAGCAACCTGCTCTAGTGTCAGGTGTCCCCACCCGTGGCAGGGGCGTTGGAATTGAATAATCTTTTACTTTCCTTCCAATCCAAACCGTTCTGTGGTTCTATGATGTTAGCCTATGCTATTGCAGTGTCTGCCTTGGGGTGTGAACCTCCCTAGGCCTCCCTATGGCACCTAGACCCCATGGCCACTATTAGACAATTGCTCAGTAACTCTGACCACCTCCTCATTACAGGCCTTCCCTGCTCTCCTGATGTGCAGAATGATCAGCAGAGCTTGACTGACTTCTTTTTCAGATACGGACAGACCGGGTTTGAAATAGAGGCATCCCTCCCACAACTTCAGTAAAGGAAGCCTGCTAGTGTGGGGAACCTCCTGTAAATGAAATCTGACTTGGCCTAAATGCACAAACTCTCCAACTACAGCTGAAGAGGTTTCCATGCACCGTCATTCCGAAAACATAATGCTAATAAATACCATGAAAAGTTGTCTTCCTAAGCTGTTGCTGTTCCTCTTGACTGGCCTTGTTCACACTTCGAATGCATAGAAGTATATGAAAATAGAATACATACACCATTTTCAAATTAATCTCCAAACTCCAGTTAGCTTTAACTTCCATTCAAATAATTGATCGATCCTATTCAACTTTACAATTTGAAAAAGTCTTCATCCCTAATTCATGCCATTGCAACTTTTAAGTACATGATGATGTTCTCCATAAGAAATTTCATACATCTAAATGTGAACAGAAAAATGGTCTTTCCAGAAAAATCCAAATGTATTTGTTAAGACTCACTCTTAGTCCATTCTTAAAAATTGTTGCATGCCTCGCCTGAAAATCATTTCTATCCTCTTCAGTAAATTAAACATTTCTACACCAATAAAAATCAACGTAACAAGAATGATGGAGACCGTTGAAGAGGAGCACATTAAGATATACTCGACTCTATTCTCACCTCAGCTGAAGCAAAGTAACCTTGGAGCACCCCTGTTGGAACCAGTGGGGTTATGACTGGGCTGTTTCTGCAGCCCACAGGCTTCACCTCTCTGTGGCTGCACACATTTTGCAAGCAAGGGACAGTGAGTAGTATCAGACTTTGCTCTGCCAGCCTCATGGCCAGCCTCATGTTCATTTCCTGCAGCCCAGAGCAATGCTGAAGCTCTCAAGAGACACTTTGCTCACAATCAGTGGGTGAAGGGCTGTGAGCCAAGCCAGCATCCTTAAAGGACTGCAGGATTCAATACCTAGATCAGGCTTTGAGTTTTCAGCCAGTAATTCACCTGTCTTCTCTTGGCACGTGGCTTATTGGAATTCCTGCAAACTGAAGGGTAGGTAGCCATGCATGACTTGAGCAAGGTTCTTCTCAAGGCAGTTTATGTTGAATTTCTCATGGACGCAAGGTGAAATTCATGCTGCACTAGCTGCGGTTAAGTGGTTGCATAAATTGGGTCTATTTTCAGAACCCCATTCAATGTTTTTACAACTCTTCACGCTTTTACACCCATACAGACATACATATGCAGCCACTATCAACTTCAGAGGATTTAATAGTGGCTTTTTGTCTTGGGTACTGGCAAGATAATAACTATAATAATATAGAAATACCAATATAATTATAGTACAAAAAGTATGGATCTCTGAAGGCTTTTTTTTGCAAAATTTCTTACAACCCTGCATGTTTTATTTGCGTTAAATGTGAACTTAATTAGTAATCAGAATGCTAGGTCTCACTTTTCCGTTCTAAACCTCTGATACAAAATATTTTAATATTCTTCTTTTCCTTCTTTGCAGCATACTAAATGAGGCACTGAAAATTCAACTTTATACTTGATAGCTCTTTCTTTAAAATATCCAGAGAAGGCCGTAATTATTTAAATTTGAATTTATAAGTATTTATTGAGAAATAAAAGAACTCAAACCTAATTAATCATATTTTGACTAATAGAATATTTTAAAAGGTGATTTTTGTTGTCTGAGTTTAAACAAATTTAGCGGTAATTTGGGATGAGGGAAAGGTTTGCTGTTAGGATCAAGTTTAAGGAGAACAAGCAGATGAGAAAAGGAAAAAGGCAATGCCTTGGAGACACCAATAAGCCTTGCGTTAGTCAGACGCACAACAAGGTGGGCTCAGCCCACGAGAGGCAGGGCATCCGTCACAAAACCTGCAGGTCATTCCCATGCAAACGCAGAAGTGAAGGACCACAGTTAATAATAGTGCCGGTGTGCCTTGACCCGATGTGAGTGGCTGTTCACAGGCTAGAAATCATAGTGTGCTCATGCCTAAATTATGGTACAAATATGTTATAATACTTTAAACTTTTGCCACACTCCTTCCTTAGTCATCCATGCTGGAATGAGGTGACAGAGGTCACGGCAACTAAGCAACTCACTTGGACTACTCATTTGTTCAGAGAGGAAGATTAGGACTTTTTTAAGGGTAATTTTAAACAATTTACTCTCCTGCATCACCGAGCCACAGCTGGTCAGGGAGAGACTGGTGACTGGAGACCTGGGGCTGGGTGCCATGACCATGGGCTGTTCCACCATACCTATGTGGAGAGTGGGTAGACCGCATTGTTGCAGCAAGGCAAGAAATGTCTACCTGTAATTAAGCACTGGAATGGGCTGTCTGGGAAGACACCAGGGTCTCTATCAGGGAAGATTATTTAGGCTGAAAGTTCAGAAACCAGGCAAGGTTTTAGGCACAGCAAGACACACACTGGGGTAGGATGCTGGAGAAGATGACCTCGCAGCAATTCCTCAGAGCAGTATTTTTTTCTGAATATGTCACAGTGCTGCTCCTCAACAGCAATATGAGTGGTATTGCACCAGGTCCTACACTTTGGCTACAACAGCCCCCCGCAGCGCTACGGGCTGGGGACAGAGTGGATGGAGAGTGGCCAGGCAGAAAGGGACCTGGAGGGGCTGGTTGACAGCCGACTGAACATGAGCCAGAGTGTGCCCAGGTGGCCAAGAAGGCCAATAGCACCTGGCCTGGATCAGGAATGGTGTGGCCAGCAGGACCAGGGAAGTCCTTCTTCCCCTGTACTCAGCACTGGTCAGGCTACACCTTGAATTCTATGTCCAGTTCTGGGCCCCCCAGTTTAGGAAGGATGTTGAGATGCTCAAACGCATCCAGAGAAGGGCAACAAGGTTGTTGAAGGGTCTGGAACACAAGCTCTGTGAAGAACAGCTAGGGGAGCTGGGGGTATTTAGCCCGGAGAAAAGGAAGCTCGGGGAGACCTTGTCATAGCTCTACAACTGCCTGAAAGGAGGCGGTAGCCAGGTGGGGGTCAGCCTCTTCGCCCAGAGAACCAGTGACAGGATGAAAGGACATAGCCTTAAGCTGCACCAGGGGAATTTTAGGCTTGACATTAGGAAAAAATTTTTTCACAGAAAGAGTGGTTGGGCATTGGAATGGGCTGCTCAGGGAGGTGGTGGAGTCACCGTCCCTGGAGATGTTTGAAAAAACACTGGATGTGGCATTTAGTGCCATGGTTTATTTGATAAGGTCGTGTTACGTCATACGTCAGACTTGATAATCTCAAAGGTCTTTTCCAGCCTAGGTAATTCTGTGGTTCTGTGTTTCTGCATCCCACTCAGAAACAGCGCATGCAGATGCTTAGAGCGCTGCAGGCCCTCAAGGGAAAATGAACAGAAGACCATCGTTGTGAAATAACAGTAAGAGCTGCCACAAAAAAAGAATTGCTTCCCTGTCTGTATGAAATAAAGAGTAATGTACAGAAAGGCCATTTTCAAGAAATGTTTCAGGCCAAAAAATACCATAGGAAAAGAGGTTGAGCATACTGCCTTCTCCGCAGGAACTCACTGAACTACTGTTGCAGAAACCCTGATCCTACTAATTATGTAGGCTAGAGAGAGCCTGTGATTCTCCTCAGTACACCTTTAACGCAAACTTCTCCATGAAGATTTGATCAAAGCTTAATGAAAAATCAAGTCACATAAGAAACTTGTTAGTTATGAATGTTTCTTGTGGCTCCATGGTGGAAAATATCTTGAAAATATCACCAGCTCCGGGGTATTTGCAGGTGTAGGAAGTTTGGATAGGCCTTGGTTAAATGCCTGATAAAAATAAACTGTATTGCTGCTGAAACTGACAGATGATTACTAGTCATTTCCCCAGTGTTCATCACAATGGTATTTTGAAAGAGATAATGAAAATTCTCCATTAGCTTAAGTGCTGAGGGTTCTCTTATGGGATCTGAAGAGCCATTGGTCAACACGGTTTCAGCAAAGAAAAGTTGTTTTTAAAGAAACTCACAAAAGAAAATTGAAGGCAAATAAAAGGAGCCCATTAATAGCTAATTTCAAGACGTGTCATTGTTTTTAAGCCTAGTTTGGCATTCCTGATTATAGTCTTCTATCATTATCTATGAGTTTGTACAATTCTTTAACTTTGGACAAAGGGAGGAAAGGAGGAAAGGCTATCAGTAAGTTACTTACCAAAATTGTGCTTTTTGGTTTTACCAATATGGGGTTTTTTTAAGAATAAAATCTTTACTATCTGTACACTGCTAAGGGTGGTGAGGCACTGGAACAAGTTGCCCAGAAAACTTGTGAATGCCCTATCCTTGGGAGTGCTCAAGGCCAGGTTGGATTGGGGGTCTGATCAGTCTGGTCTAGTGTCCTTGCCCATGACACAGGAGTTGGAATTAGAGGATATTTAAGGTCCCTTCCAACCCAAATCATTCTATGATTCCATGAATTATACTCACAGTGGATGTGTGGTGTGGGTGTGATGTGATTTCTTCATATTTCCCTCACTTTTACACCACCCTCTTTTACTCCAGGAGAAGGAAAATGTTTTAGAAATATCCATATTTTGTAGATGGCATTTTAAAATGAAACATTTCATGCTTCCAAGAGTGTGGAAGTAGCTGAGCACTAGCTGAAATTCAACATCAAGGGAAAAAAAAATATTCCTTTTCTTTCCCGAACGCCCTCACATTTCAGGGCCTTTGGTATCTAAAATACACAGGAAGTTTGGGATATAATCATCTGAATACCACATAACTGATCTAACTCTTTTTTATTGTTTGAGATTAGCAATAGACTTCTTCCTTCATGAATTGTGAGAAACAGCTGCACTGTTCAACCACAGATGTTATGGGATGTTTTCTTTTCTATATAGACATATCTCTTGAAAACTGGGTGAATACAAGTTATCATTCCCTTTCTCTCATCTGAGTGCCCTGTGTATGAAGTTTAGTGAGTTTTGTATATTCTCGTTTGTTCTCTGGTCCCAGAGTACTTAAGGTCTGATGTAAATTAGAACAGTTTCAACAAGACAGATAAGAAAAATCCACCCCCAGTCCTGATGTCTTAAAGATGTGGTTGACCTTCACTGCAACTCTGTTCTGGCTCATACAGAAAGGAGACTTGATCCTAGACTTCCTCATTCAAAGCCGCGGCTATCCTTACCATGTTAGAGAATTCCATATTTGAAAGACATATTATTGAACTGAATTTCTAAATTTTTTTTCCATCACTCCAGTGCATCATGGGACTGGAAGAACGTGAGATCTGATATTTGTACTATAGAGCTCTCAGGTTATATTGCATTATCACACATTTAACCAGCTACTGGGTAAGTAATACGTACCCAATTACTGGGTAAATTGTACAAACACAACTTAGTTCAAAAAAGTATGGTTCATGACGCCTCTCTATGTTAATGATCTGACTATGTAGCAACAAAGCCATCCTTAATTTCATGCTCCAACGTTTTGTTCCAATTAGGATGCAGTGCTTTCTTATAGAGAGGTACACATCTAGAGGCGAGCAATGGAAAGCAATTTCCACAACTGAGCTTATAGTTTGCTACTTAGAGCACGTATCTCATGGTAAGGTAATATCTCTGTCAGAGGCGTAAAAAAAAGATCTAAGGCTGGAAGAAGCATCAGAACGTACATTTAAACCTGGAATATCTTTGAGTGACTGAGTAGCTGCTCATATTATGCAGGCTGGCAAGCAACATTTCCATTTTCCAATATCTATATCCCATTTATCATTTTCATTCCTCACCACCATAAATCTAAAGAGCATCAAAAGCTAAAGGGCAAACATGAGAAAAGATATACAACTTCAGCCTGCTTTATAGCAATGAAAGGGTATTTTAAATTCAGTTTTTCCTTCTGTATTTTGATTTTACACCTTGTCATATATTAAGTAAAGTAGTTCAACTGCAAGAAACTGATCTTGGCCTTTGTTACTGCAAAGATCACGCGTAAGGGGTGCAAGAATTGATAACCCAGTAGAAATACAGCTTGTACCTCCTCACAGAGGGGCTGAGCAAGTTCTCTCTCAGTTATTTGTTCTTTCTTTCCTATGTTCTAAATTTTCAGCCCAGTTTGTACCAATATGTACTTCAGAAAGCGGGATGCTAATTTAGGGAGCCCTTGCTTCCCTCTGCTACCTATTCAATAAAACACATGTTCCCAGTAATTTGAACATATCATCCCTTACCAGCACGAGTCAAGGAATGTGATTTATCTTTCCTTAGGGACCAGTAAGATTCCCCAAACTGAACAGAACGACAGTCAGACTGATAACACTTACTCTATTTCACCCGTTGCAAATAATTTCCCACTCAAGTACTACGCTCAGTGGGGGAAGGAATCATACACTGATTAATTCACTGCTGGCTCTTCCACAATCACTTTTAAAATTTTCTTCAATTTTAACACTTGGTGTAACGAGGACACTCAAACACTTGTATGCTATGACTTCACCTATTGTTGTTTTCAATTAATCCTCTTTAAACGCAGTCAATTGGTTTTCCCAGCGCTTTGTCATCATAGACACCAGAAGCAGGCAAATGTCCTTGGGACAGGTACTCAGGACTCCAACACATAGCAAGGGCTAACTCCAGGATGTGGTGTGCACTGAGGGAGATAAAATAAAGCTCAACCAGAGCTTACCTCTTTTCCAGCACCTGGCCTGACCTGGAACAAGAAGCAATTCATGTTACCTCACTGAAAACAGTCATTGTGAGAACAGGCCCGAAACTGGAATCATTCTCTAACATGCATCACCTTGTTTTGGTAAGAAGGCACATCTGTTTCCCACTTGATAAAAAAATAACTGGTCACATGAGGAATAAAGATGAATGTCCTGTTGGTGATGTCAGTGGATTTCTCAAACTCAGTTGAAGAATCTTTATATTTCTAGCAGTGACCTGAGTCTTCAATTTTACACAAGAGGAATCCAGAGGTGTCTGGAGTCCAAATTTCCCTGTATTGTCCGGTTTACTTGTCTTAATTTACATATATATGTATATATTAGTTTTAAAGAAAGTAAGCCATTCCAGAGGGTACATTCATATCAATATATTATTTAGATAGCTCTCTTTACAACAGCTTTCATTGTCTTATGTGCCAGTGACAGGTCACATTTCTTCAAAGTCTAGTCTGGTGCCTGAAGTTTTGTCATGACTATCCTTTAGACTGTAGCTCTAGAATGCAGCTCTCCAAGCGCACATACGATCCCTTTACACATATTGCTACAGCAACTGGTACACACAGGACTACATTCATATAAGGTGCATTTTCATTTCTGGAAACAGGTGTATTAATCAAATTCCTATTTTTAAAAATAAAATATCCTTCAATATGAAAACTAGAGTCCACATTTTTAGGCCTAATAAGTTACATGTTTTCCTATGTCATTTAATGTCCACACATCTCTCTTAAGGTTAATCTTTTTCTTAATGTTCAAAATCTTTCTTTCTTCCACTACATATTGAGTACAATTTCCTTCTGCTCTCCAGGGTAGGAATATCCTCATTACAGCCTAGATTAAAGGAAGATGCTTAAAAATACCCTGTTGCACTGTATAACTGCTCACTTGAAAATCTTTGGTAATTTAACTCTTAAAGTTTGAGGCTTCTGTTTCACAATCTCTTCATAATGTTAAATGAAGTTATAAGTATTAACAGAGAAAAGAGAGAGAGGCAATCCAATTCATCATCAAGTGGAAGTGTTTCTGTAGGTGGCACTATGAACCAAAGCTTCCACACAGCGTTGGTTGCCGTGCCACACAAGGCACCATCCTTCAGAAGAGCTGCGTAGTTGAAGTCCTGACAACTTCGTGGGTATCAACAACCTCAGAGAACTTGCTACAAAAAGAAAGTTGTTTACACAAGTGAGTTGTCCAAAGAGAATCAACCGATATCCACTGGCAGACATCCAAGGGAATTCAAGCCTCTTCTACATCTTCTATTGGGTGACAATGACCTATCTCACATTTTTCTCAGAGCTACATCTGACAACAACAGAACATAGCTCATACCACTTCTGTTCACTTTTTACGTTGTGCAGATACTAACAAAGGAGGATTTATAAATATACAGATATAGAAATAACATTAGGTGGTACAGAAAATAAATCTATCTGGCACCTTCTGGTCTTTTTGCTATATCTGAGTAGAGACTTAGAGTATACTTTTTTCCCTTGGAGAAGGTCAAGAACTGAGCTTTTGCAAAAAATATGGTTTCCATTTTCTTTGAGAGTACTACTTTTACAATCTCTGTGTCAAGGAGAGATCTGTAAGGAACATCAAAGGTTACTGGGGGTATCTCTCTGAACCAATTCTGGCAGTTGACTTCGGAAAAAAGCCAAGAAAGCCTGTACGGTATAAAAAACCTGAGATTTCTTGGGAACATCACCCATTCTTATGCTGCTTACTTTCTTGCATGGTTTTTCTGAATTGCTTATTTCTTTATTATTTAGCAGCTTGTTAAAGGATGGTGCTGAAGCATGAGAGAATTATGTCTGTGTAGTAAAAGGAACTTGTATTTTTGTGGGACTTTGAAGCAAAGTCATATAGGTATAGCAAATTAACCTGCCATATACAAAACAAGCAGGTTTTTGGTGGCCAAGCTTGCAAATGGGAAGGTCCAAGGGTGTCATTTGGCCAGATCTTGCCTTTTGCCGAATGAAAGTTAGCAGTCACGTGCAAATGAAGGATGTTAGAGTAGTCAGTCCTGTTACAAGTAAATGGAGAAAAACAAATGTTTTACCATACCCAGCCTCAGTTGCTTTTGACGTGTGTTTACTGAAGGAGGAGTGAAGGCAGATTTAGGAAAAGTCAGAAATATAGTCGCACTTATTTCACAGAAAACTGCCACAAAGATTGAAAATTGATAACCGCTGTCATTCCTCCTCAGAAAGACAAAGCTTTAAAGAAAAGGACACTTCAAACCACTCTCTAAGGACTAGTTTGAGCCAGCTGCTTAAAACACACTGGGCTTTATACATAGAGCACTGAAATTACCTAAATGGAATTAGTTTTTGGATTCTTGGCATTTTACACCGTAGTATTTTCAGGGAATGTTGTGTGTTCTCAATGGGGTGCCTCACACGCAGGAAAAACCCCAGAAGATCGCAAGAGTAGTGCTTACACCTGGCTGTGACCAGCAGAGAAAAGTGAGGGAACTTTGGAGACTGACCATCTAAGACACCCTACACTATGAAAAAAAAAGGTTTTGGTTCAGTGTATAATTTGCTAAGAGTCAGATTTTCATTAAGTAGTCACTAACTGATCTGGTAGGGATCAAGTCACTTGATGAGCGCTATCCAACAAATGGTAACTGAGCAGGAGAGAAGAGCTGAAAGATCCACTTTTGGAGAAATGAGGTTATTTCCATTGCTTTAAATTCACTAAAAGTACAATAAATTCCACACTAGGCCAGATCAAAGGTGCTTCTGGTCCCACTAACATGACAGAAATAGCAACACGCACTCAATAACCTTTATATACTCTTCTGACTTTCAGTTGGAGCTGAAGAATTTCTCTTCTGGATGACAAGTGATAACAGTAGTATTGTCTTTGGTTTTAATTTTTCACTAAATTCTTTCATTTTGGAGAAAGAAAAGCAATGCTGAAGGCAAATATCTCTTTACTTTGAATTATTTTGACTTTTATTTAGCTCTGCCCCTGGGTGCACTTAGAAAGTTATCAGGAGTGAAGACCCAGACAGACCATAAATGGTGAGATGGATATTCCAGAATTACAAGACATGTGAAATAAAACATGGAACTTTCTGTTCTGATTTTCTGTTAGAAGCAGTCTTAAAAATGTTATGTGTCATGACTGTTTTCTTTTCATGTGTCATATTCTTCATGTCATTAAATGTCCAGTTGTACTGCTCGGAAAGTAAAGGCAATGCTCAAGAATGTCTAAACTTTCCCTTCCAAAGAGGAGAATAACACAAAACTTGCAGAAACTAAATAGATTTTACTTCAAGTCAGTCAAATCCTTATAAACAACCCCATTTACAACAGACACGTTTCCACCTGGGTTTGGTAACTAGCCCCAGTGCCCATTCACAGTTGCAGGGAAACATTGCAAGCTGCTTTGAATTAATTAATTCAACACAGATTCATTTTAGCTTTTCATTGAGAAAAGCTAAAATGGCTTGGCTGAGTCAGAAATGTGTACAACACTAGAAAATGCTTCTAAAAGAGAGACAGGGAACCAGTGTTTTGTGTCTTAATATTAACTGCCTAGATTTAAAAAAAGAAAGTCATAGAATTATAAGAGGAAGGCAATCAAATGTCAAGCAGCCCTCAAAGGAAAGACCTTCCTGTTGAACTTCTCTTAATACAAAATATTTGCACCCACAGCTGATACCTGCTGTTATTTACACCCCGTGATCTAGGAATCTGGTCTGCATTCTCATTGTCTCTTTTTTTCCTAAAATACAGTTCAGCCTCCTAAACTTCAGAGTTCTGTTATATTACACAATCAAATTATAAAACTCCAGCTTTTTAAAGCAAAAGATACTCAACACAAGTGGCTCATCTGTCAGAGTTTGCTGTGACCTGACTTAGCATTCTGTCCAAAGGTGTTTATGAGACAGGCCAGTGTGCACAACATCATGATGAGAACGATGCCTTGAGGTTTAGCTTTTATATTCTGTATTGCCTACCATAAAACTCTGAGGTGTCTTACAGCCTGCTGCTGCTCTCTCATGCTAAGATAGACATAACAAAGTCCCTATGTTTGCAGTCCAAGGACACCTAGGCTGTCCTGGGCCCAGAAATGTGTAAACCAACATCTTGGAAAAGCGGGGCTGAGCTTAGAGAAATTACATCAGTAGCTAAAGTTTTAATTGGCGAATTTATGCTGACATGGAAATGGACCAAACCTATAAAAGTGAGAAGAACTCCGGGCTTGTCGTCCATCTTGGGGTCCATTTTAGAAGTATCCTCTGGGCTCCCCAGCGTGTACCATTGAAGGACTTTCAAATAAATATCGCCTTTATTCCCTAACTCCTGTCTAGTCTCTGTCTCCAGGCGGCCTCTTCAGACATCACTTTAATGCATGCATGCTTGAATTCTGTGTGCTACTAACCATTATTTATTCACTCACGTGTCCTTCCTTTTCCCCTTTGGACCGGTTGCCTGTCTCAAGAAAAAGATTAAAGAAGAAATTTCAAACTCAACATCAAATAATTATGGCCCCAATTTTGTTCCTTTACAGCCTTGAACTACTTTGTCCCCAGAGTGACACTGATGCCTGCAAGAGGAGAATTTAGTGTTGGCTTTGCAATTATATTTACCATTAATTAAGGATTTATTTTCACTAATAATTGTATTAAGTGAGAAAATGCTTACTATTTGGGGGACTTTAATATTGTTGATGAAATGTTCCCCATTTACAAAGAAAATTTTGTTTAAGAAATCGTAACTGGCACTCACTGTCTGCACACCTCAGGTCTTTCAATATGACATTCTTTGGGGATGTGATAAACTGGGAATCTTGATTCCAGCTGAATGAAAGTGCTTCAGTAGTACCTCTGGCCACCCAACTAAGGATTTCAAACATGGACTAACCTTCTGAGATTCAAATGTTAAGGTCTGGAATAAATTTAAGTTTATTGCCTGTCTGCCGTGGTACCTAAGGGAGCCTGAGACGCACTCTCTGAACAGACTTCTGCTCCCAAGTTGTCACTTTTCTGCAGGGTACACAACACTGTTCCGTGTTTTTTTGCCGAAGGTGATAGAGAAGGCTGGTGATGAGAGCAATCACCCCAGGAAGGGAGACACAAATTCACTTTTCACTCATCTTGATGGCTCTGTCCTCCCAATTGTGAGGACACATTTGAAGAATGAGAAAGCAAATTAACAAAGAGGAGACTTTGTAGCTCACCTATGAGAGTAGAGAACACAGAGAGAAACCCGATTTCAAGAACTGATTATTGAGATGGTTATCTGGCTTTACCTTAAACTGCAGTGAGTGAAATGCAAAATGAAGAGTTGGGAACAGTCAAACATCAAGCTCTGTATCTAGAGCAAGAGATGCAGCCTCCATGGTTTCTGAAACACCAGGGACAAGGGTAAAAATGGACAAGCTAGGGAGCAGTGAGGTCTCACTAGGGATGGCAGGAGCAGCTCAAAGAGTCAGGCAGTGGCTGGCAGCTCAGATCATTCTTGTTTACAAAAATTGTTAGTGGAATAATTTGCTCAGCTCAAGGATGTGACAAAAAATTGAGATTTTTAAAAATATTGAATTAAAATTATTTGAGGCCTGTGGAAATTACCTCACAAGGCTTAAAGCACTCATTGCTGTTCCTGTATCAAAGATGAGGCTGGAGGGTGACCTGGCTGCAGAGATGTTCAGTACCACATTCCTTCTTTATCTTGCAGAGGAAAAAATGAGTTGCAGCTGCTAGAAACGGAAATCAGATGTATTTAAATTAGAAATAAGGCATACAATTATAAGAACAAAGCTGGTTTACCAAAAGAGCACATGACCAAGGAAAATGGTATGTTCCCTCCCTCTTTGTAGTGTCACATGAAAGCTGGATGGCTTTTTTTGAACATTATGTGTGGCAAAATACAAGTCCTGCTGTGATCAAACGCAAACTGCTGGGTGCAAAGCAGAATGATGGGTCCTGTGGTTGGTAGAAAGTCAGATGATGTATCAGTAGCACTTATTGAACAGCCACTCCGGCTAAGCATATATGTTGTTAAATGTATATAAGGAGATTATCCCCAGTTGCCTCCTGAGCTTAAGAGCACACAACTCTGTGCCCTGCTGCTGTGGTCAGGCTTTCTCCATAGGCAAATCAATGCGCAGTTGTGCTCACACATCCTTTTCCCTGAGAAGGAGGTGGGGCGCAGCCCGAGCAGATGCCAGAACGCAGCAGTGTGCAAGTTTAAACTACAACTGTCCATGACACAATGAATTTGCAGGACGAGATCTCAGGAGCTCCAGCCCTGTTTATCTTTGAATTTAATTATACTTCTTTGAAACAAGAAGAGGGGAAACCGAGCAGGTTTCTACACAGGGAATGAGGGGTCCTGTGGAATATTGAGTTCTACATTTCCTTGGTCAGCTTTCATGTGGAAATGTCCTTTCCATGTCCAGTCTTTTCCACACTGGGTGTGTCACAGTAAGTCTGTCAGGATATCTCTTGGCCAGGCAGAATAGATGGGCTGACAACAGGTGCTAGCAGGGAGAAGTGGTGCTCAAAACAGCTAGCACGGCATAGTGGCTGCACTCCTCCCCAGTCCCAGTCCCCTATTCTTGATAAAGGCTGTGCTGTCAGAGACAGAATGATGTCCATAGCTCTTGGGGTTGAGGAGCAGAAAGGGCTGTGCTGGCCCAAGGTTGCACCACAGTGACTCTAGCAAGACACACTCCATCTGCCTTGCCATCCGAAAGACATGGACAATCCATCCTCGTAGGCTGCATGACAACCTGTGGGACAGGTTGTCATGCAGCTAGACCCTGGAACAAGTTTTTCAAAATTATTGCACATGTTCACAGTGACATCAAAACTGGTGACAGAAAAAATCAGAAAAAGATGATCCCACATGGGTGTCCGCACAGCAAGAGCAGGACTAAGGAGCCAGCTGAGGAGGTGGTTAGCATGGCTGTCATGTACAAATTGTAAGTTCTCCTTCGAGTATTCATAACGTTATCTTTGGTCCTTATGAACTAAAGGCAATTAGTACACACAGCGGTTGTTAAAATATAGTACAAGTAATCCATATGGGATATGCCGGCTTCTACCAGCGGTTCTGCTGCTTCTTAGCAAGCAGGAAGAAATAACTCATCACTATAGTATTTACACCCCATTTTACAGTCTGTCTTAATGCAGGCTCCCAGAACCATAGAAAATCCTCAGGCTCTCAAGACAAAAATTCATATCATTGCTTTAATTTGCCTTGTTGAGAACGATGATGATGTGTCAACACACTAAAAAAATGTAGTGTCTGCACTGTACAAAAAAAGAGCTTCTTAATGTCACTATCCACAGGGTTTTTTGCATAGTTTGAAGAGACAACTTTGCGTCCATGTTGGCAGCTTGTAGTTAAAATTACGTACTTAGTCTCAGGGGCACATTTTCATCCCACGCTGTACTAGATTAAGGCAGGTAATACAGACAAAGAGTATGATGACAATAATCTACAGCACATACAGTCAGTTTGCAAAGAAAGGAAGGTATTTTTTTCTCCTTCCTCAGGAAAAAAACTAACACAACCAACTGATATTAGTCTCATCCTGGGCAGGTTGTGCCTTGCCAGGGGACTGTGCTGTGGTGGCTGCAGTGTCACCTCCTGCCAGGAGCACACAGAGAGGGTGGGAAACTGTCAGCCAGCTGGCAGTCTCTAGTGCAGTACACATGCAGGGCTTCATATCAGGCAGGGAAGGGGTACAGGTCACTTCTCATCTGTTGCAGGTAAGAGCAGCAGAAAGTAGATCACCAATAAACGAGAATGACTTACAGTAAGGCTCAAGTAGCAGCTACCGTACAGGCTGCCCACAGTCTCAGCTGGGTCAGGCTCAAGGCAATGACAACATTATGGAATCGAAAGCAGCTTCTCAATGGGCAAAGAGCAATAGCAACCACAATATCTAAATCTTTATGGATCTGGGAATTTTCAGGTTATGGTAGTCTCCCGAGTGGGGCATGCAAAGAGAGTTTGATATGTTTATATCCATTTATTTGTAGTGAAACCAAGTGACCCAATGCGTAGAAATCTCTTACTGGATCAGAAAATACCAGCTTGAGTCTCCACAGGAGAAGGCAGACACTTTAGTGGTTTTGCACAGCCTCACAAGTTTCTGTGCTCTGCATTACATGTGCCTCACAACAACTGAAAACATGGTCACTGACGTCAAGACGGGAACTGCCACGGACCTTACACACTGCCTGTGAGAGCAGCCGTAACCGGCACGGACATCTCATTGGAACCGGGCAGCCAGGAGGGCCAAGCGTGTCCTGGGGAGCATCACCAGCCGCGCAAGGGAAGAGATTGTCCTGCTCTGCTCTGCACTGAGTCAGCCTCATCTCGAGTGCTGGGGGGCAGTTTGGGGTGCCACAATATAAAAAAGATGTAAAGCTATTAGAGGGCCACAAGGATGGTGAAGGGCGTTGATAGGAAGCCACGTGAGGAGCAGCTGAGGTCAGTTGGAGTGTTCAGCCTGGAGAAGAGGAGACTGAGGGGAGACCTCCTTGCAGTCTAAAACTTCCTCATGAGGGGGAGAGGAGGGGCAGGTAGAGATCTCTTCACTTTCATGACCAGTGACAGGACGTGAGGGAATGGCCTAAAACTGTGTCAGGGAAGGCGTAGATTAGACATCAGGAGAAGGTTCTCCACGCAGAGGGTGGTTGGGAACTGGAACAGGTTCCCCAGGGCAGTGGTCACTGCACCAGCTTGGCAGTGCTCAATGAACATTTGGACAGAAAATGGCAATGGTGAGAGATGTGTGGTTACCTTGGGGTGTTCTGTGCAGGGCCAGAAGTTGGACTAGGGGGATACAGATGGGTCCCATCCAACTCAGCATATTCTGTGATTCTGTGACCTCAGAGAGGGATGCTTTACATTTCCTGTTCGCAGTGCTCCTGGGATGGGGTCACGGGGGCTAATAGCCGCCAAACCCTCTCACAATGGGCTTCCTTCCAGAGAGCCACCAGATGTGTCACAGCTGTAATTCTGTCTGTTCTGCCACTTCTGACTTGCACGGGTAATAGCACAGCTGACCTGAAGGTCCACAGGCTTGCTCCCAGCCAACATTTTCCAGCTCATCTTCTGAGAGGGAGGTATTTTTTGGGAGAGTAAATTAATCACTTTGCAGCAGGGTAGAAGGACCTTTTCTCACCGGGCAAAGACACTTCTCACCAAGTGTCAGTTCCCAGTTGGCATTAGATAAAATTTCCTGGTTCCAACATACTCTGAAATTTTCATTGCTAATAGATTACAGTTGTCATCAAACCTATTCTGCATTTAGTAGTGAGGGTTTTTTTTGAAGAGTTCAACCAGTCTACTATGCTGGCGAAATTAATGTGACTGAGGTAAGTCCATACTCAGCAGCCCTTGAGTTCATAATCAGTAATAGCAAAACTCTCCTAGAATCATTTATTTTCCTTAAAACTTCTTTTGTCCATATTATTGTCCTGTAATCAATGAAATCGGTCACCTGCCTTGAAGACTGCTCTGTTCTTGGCTCAGGTGGTGAGGCTCAATGCCTTTCCTGCATCCCTCACACCAAAGTGGATAAAAAGTCAAAGAGGCAACCCCTCTCCTGACTGTGCTTTGTGACATCTCTCATTTACTGATTTAGTTCTCACACAAAGTCAACCAAGCCCTGTACTTGCATAAGTTCGTCTAAGTTTGACTACAGGCAAAACTGTTCTCCAGTGTGTGATTCATGGCTGTGCAAATTTCCTGCAATATGCTATTGCCCTGACTTTGCAGGAGCTGTATCTATTTCTGTGGCTATGGTTTGGGATTTTTTTCCCCATCTAATGGCGAAGACTGCTTTTTGCCCTGGTAATAAACACCCTGTAAATAGGAAATAGAAGCATTTGCCCTCTTGAGTTTGGAAAGAGGGGTAATACCAACTTGACAGGTTCTAACAAATGACCTCAGAAAAGGTGCTAGCTGGAAATTAGTTTCCATTTCTACTGACCTGGCCGAATTTCAAAGTGCCAAGCTCTTCATAGCAGCCTCCCCACACTTATCCATAGTTCGAGCCATTCAGTCCCCTATGAGTATTGATTTTTTTGCCCTGGAAAATATTTCTTTTCTGCACAAACTTGTTATGCAGCAACTGTTCCATACAAAGAGTTTTTATTCTTACATACAAACCCTGACTTTCATAATAAGTTACGGAAATATTTCAATCAGAAGGAGGAACTTCGTATAATTGCAAATGTCTCCCTTTACATTTTTTTCTCTGTTTTCAGATTTTTTTCCTCCTTGCTCTTTCAAGTATTTCACTTCTGGACCTCAGCAAGTTTGTGGGCTGTGATAGTACAAAAAAAGACTATGTTTTCCCCCTCAAGTTGTAACAGGCAGGAAAGACAATACTGTCAACATCTACAGACTGCCCCCAAGGAGGTTTAAGTATCACTGTGAATAATTTTGCCTGAAGAAATTTGTTGAGAAACAAAGGCAATGCCTAAATACCATTTTATTTGTTCATTTCTCATTTGCATAACATCAACATAAACATCCCGCTTACGTGAGCTTTTCTTTCCCTTCTGAGAGATTGAGGTGGGTCTGGGAGAGGCAGGAAGGAGCACTGTGTTGCTTTACACTGTGCAACATTCGGGCACACCACGGGACCTTTCCCTCTCAGCACAGTATGTAGCAAAAAATATCACTATAATTATCATAAGAGAGTGAATAACAGAGAGCTGCCTTAGCCAGATCTTGAAAATATGCATCCCTCACAATGGGCTCGTGGGAATCTCACAGCACAAACAACTCAACCAGCACTTGTCAGTCCCGGTGAGAGTGAGCCATATGGAGCCTTTTCCGGAAGAGATTGCTGGGACTGAGCATGCAGCAGGAGAGCATTTTCTAGGCACACGGCTGGGCTGTCACAGCATGCCTGATGCTTATGTCCACCAAAGGCTTTACAGGTTGACATAAGAAACAAATAGATTAGGTGTGATTTCCCCTGTCTCTGAACCCAGCATGTTCAGCTATGTCCCTGAAGTTTCACACCCCTCTTTTCCGTCAAATCCCATGGCACACAGCATCTCTTTTCTCCTAGAAAGGTTGCTGCCATGTAGGGGGCAAAACCTAACACATCTGCACTCATTCTTCACTGCTGCTAGCAGCACCAATCATCTCCCACTGCTGCCTTTTCAATTGTTCTCATCCTAGATGCAAAATTAATCCAATCCTACACGACAACAGAAGTGTCTCTAAAGGCTTTGAGTGCTTCCATTACTCATCCAACTGATCTAGACAGCTATTTTTTATATTTATTAAACAGAAAAAGGCACTGTCATTCAGCTGTGAGGATTCTCTTTGCTACTTGTTCAAATTACATGTTCAAACAAGATCTTTCTCCCATATAGCCAGATTCTTATGATTTCACTTTGCAAAGAAGCCATAATCCTTTGTTACAATGGCTGGTCTGCTACCTAGGTAGCTATAACAATTTTCATTTTGCTCAATTATTAAGAAAAAGCAACCTTCATTACACCTCAGAGGAATAAAAAGTGGCTACACTGCTCAAGGAAGAAAAAGCACAGCACAGACTCCTGCTCAGAGTGGTCACTTTACTGCAGCATGCAGTTGACTCTGGAAATTAAGGGCATGTTCTGGACAAAATTTGAGGGATGAATAATTTTCAAAGATTCTTTTAGGAAAAGAGGCTGATTTTGTTTTGTGTAAATCATCATCGTCATCATCGTCATCATCATCTCTCAGCATAATAATTGTGAGATCAACAGTGCCACAGAAGCCAGCAATGGGTAATGTTCTTACTGCAGTCTGTTAAATGCTCTTAAGGTACGTCCACACCAGTGCTGTAGTTCAGCTCAAGAATGCACACTGTAGCCACCCACTTTTTCTGCACATCATAAAGTGGGTCTCAGGGGATATAAACTGGATTCTTTCAAACAAAGATTAGCAAAAGGGCCATGCTTGTCCCTCCCCACCATTGTCAGCACCAAAAGGACCAACACTGAAAGCAACACCAGTGTCCATAAATTTCTTTTGCTGAGAAGAGCAAAGAATTGGGACCACAATTGTGTTTCTGCCCCACAGTTACTGGGATCAAAGTGTACTCCAGTAAGCATATGGAGGGATGGGACTATCCTTTGTCCCTGACATGGCCACAGTAGGGAATGGTTTCTAAAGCTACTAACCTGTCCAAACTACTGTGTCTGTATTAGGAGAGACAAATCCCACCTTCTTTCTCTGACCTTGAATTGCAGGAACAGACTGCCTCCACATGTAGACATCTAGAACTAGGCCAGATAATTTCTGTCTTTTATGGCCAGGCATGTGCAAAGACCAGAGGACAACCTGACTTTAAGAGTCAGACATGCCTACAAAAAGCACATGTTTCTCTGGCAAAGGGCACAGGGTCTAATGGACAGGGACAACCTCAGCTATGGAGCCAGTGCAGCTGGAGGTGCTCAGGGCCCCTGAAAGCCTGGGGGTCCCTGCATCGCAGGATGGGTAATGCCTGTGGTGTCCTCCATCCTGACTCAGGTGTTCTCTAGCATGGGGCAGGAGGTACCCTGACCGCAGGCCAACAGTAACTGTGAGCAGGAGGCTTCTGGCAGGAACGGGCTTCAAGAAAATGCAGACAAGTTCCGTTGAGTGGAAGGGACAGATTGATTCAATAGTCTTGAGAAGTATACGTTTCCTGGTGAATGTAAGTTAGCACTGAAACTCTGAGCTGGGCTCTGCCTGCCTCAAGTCATTAATTGAAATAGGCTTGATTTTAAAAACCAGAAGTGTAGTGCAGCAGGAACCTTGGGTTGCTGGGCAGGATGGCTCTTTGTGTTAGTTTCAGCCTCTCAGTCAGACGGAGGTGCATCCTGGGAAAGTTCCCTTATTGTTCTGTATTGCTTAAGATGACATGCTTAAATAGCAGAAAATGAAGTGGGTTTCATTTAAAGAAAGCTGTAAGCATCTGCCACAAACCCTCCCAGCAACGCAGCACCACTCAGAAATGGCAAATTTATCCCTGGGTGTACTGGAGCAATTTTTTCCACTTTCCAATTATTTCCCTTTCAGATGTGTCAGTGCTGGTCTGTGCTCACCTGTCCCTCTGCAGATTGCACCCACGAGGTGTCTCAGGCTTCCCTCCAAATGAAGGACCATGCTGTGGCAGTCTGGGGCAGCTGAAGGGGCTGCCACCAGCCAGGTTGCGTGCACAGGGACAGAGCAGAGCATCTCTGCTGCCATGGAGAGCTGTGACACAACTAAATCTATCATAGAGTCACTTATTTTTCACCTAGTGCATAGGCTGTCACATACTTGTCTCAAGGTCACCGGTGTCCCACTCCACCTGATTCTTCTCATCAGAGGAGAGAGCTGAGGAATTCTGCTGTGATTAATAACCCTATCTATCCCCTTGGATATTTTTTCCCTCCATTTTTAATTTTATATTCTGCTTACCAGCTGGTCTTGCTCATTAAAAAAACAAATTCTCTCTAGTTCTCATTAGCACCATATGTCTGCCGGTTATTTGAGAAATGAACGCAAAATATATTTAAAGGATTACTCAAACCATGATAGGCAAAAAAATTGAAAGGCAAAGAGCTAAGGAGATGCCATTAGACTCTGTCTTCTTGCTGCTACACTTGCTGTCCCCAGCTATACCCAATACAACACCCCACCACAATCCTCCTTCCCTGCTCCACTGGTGCCTCCACAGCCACAATGAAATTACAGCCGTGTCTCCGGCTCTCATTTAATCCCCAGCAGAGGTTTTTTCTCCTCACTCTTTCTTCAGAGAAGTTACCAGTGACCCAAAACTGGCTTTCAAATGGGAGCCAAGAACTAATGCTCATTGGAGACAGTCCTTCCTAAAACATTTGCAAAATTTCTCACGGCTGCTCCGAAGCGTTCAGAAACCTGTGCAGCAGAAAACACAGCCCCCTGCTGTTCTCTGCTTCCCCTCTTACAGCCCTCAGCATGTGCTGTCTGAAGCACTCTTCTTCTGAAATCTCTCTATTGTTCCACAACCAAACATATTTATTTAATTTAAACTGTGAACACAGATAATCAGGTTTCTTTGGGACAAAATAAGGCAAAGAGTCTAACCTATATCTCTCTCTTTCCAAGAGCTTCTCTCATGCAACAAATCATTCTCCAGTATTTATAAATTCAGTCTGCATCCTGATACTCTGATTGGTAAAGGAGAATATAAACAGCCCAGAATTTGGCTTGTCTTAATGCCTCTGCACTTCTTCTGAGAGTGTGACATCTCATCTGATGTGCATTACCTCCTGCAACACACGATCCCTTGGCAAAATGAACGTGTCCAGATTTCTTAGGCAATCTATTACCATCAGACCCAGAAGCAACAGAGCTGCTGAGTGACGCTTTTACAGCACTGGCATTGAAACTCATTGTTTAATGCAGACCTGCAAGCGGCTACAGTGACAGGAATGAAAATCTATATGTTTACGTATAGATTCATAGAAAAATTTTCATATGACAAACAATGTATTTCCTCTGGCAATTAAACCTGTAATATGAACAGCATCACCAATGAGGATCCTTTTGGTTTTTGTTTGTTGTTTTTTTCCATAGGGAAAAAATAGCAGGCGATTAATAGCCTGAGAAGAGACTTCCTGCCCAGAAGGTACAGGGAACAGTAATGGCTCTAACTGGATCTTCTGCAACAGAAAATATTGCTTAGAGTAATAACAAAAACTTGCCGTTTCTCCTAAGAGGCTGAGCCTATGCTGGAGGTGGGTTATTTTCGCTTTTCCCTAAAGCACACCTGGAAAAAATGAAGAATATGAATCACTAAAGATAATGCATGAAAATGTTGAAAAGGAAGGAAAAAATCCAATTCTTCAGATCACTCAGCGTGCTGCACAGACGGCTTCTTACAATCCATTACAGGAAATTTATGTAGTAGATGGATGGTAATAGTTTAGGGGACTGGACAAAAGCAGTAAGGTAGAAATAGCTTGCAGTGGGTGTTGCATGATTAATACGCTGTTCATACAGGCCAGGGAGGAAATTATAATATCTGGGTTTAATGGTTTATAACATCAAATCTTCCTAAGGTTCACATAAAAAAATATTTAATAGCTGGCTTGATTGAGGTGAGGGAAATCTCCAAGTGCAATTTAATTATATTCAAAATATTTCAGACCATGTATTTAATTTCTCAAATGTATGATTTTTTCTTTATTTTTCCTACTGCTCAGCAAGGCTTCAGTAACCCTGCTTCAGCCTAAGGGTGGAGACCTCTGATTCCTGCAGCTGACAGTGGGTGCCAGACCCACGCAAATATATGGCTGCACCCAGGCTCCCCTCAGCACTGCACCAGGGCCAGGTTTCCCTGGAGCAGGACCAGGGGGCAAGAAGCATCCCAGGACTGTGCTGCACATCCAATCACCCACCCCTGTTCCTGACTTCCTGCTGCTCCTGGGGCTCTCTGTGTATCCTGGAGAGCAAACTCACCTGAACATCAGGCTCACCAGTGTGAACACCAACATCACCAGTGGCCCCAGAGGAGCCCTGTGCGTCATCTGGGCTAACTAAGAATTTTGTCATGGGCAGAAAGCCCATGTATACTTTACCTTACCACTCTTCTTGATAACAGGATTGTGGCTTGCAAAAAGGAAAGGAACGCTATGTGGTGATGGTGGTTGTTTTTTAAAAAAAATTAAGTGTATTTAGGGATTGAATTTTAAAGATTGTCATTTGAACTGTTTTGGGAAAACTGATAGCTTGAAGAAAGTGTTGAATAAGTGCAGCATAAAGAACACAAGTAGTTGAGATATGCCTCTCACTTAGAAAAAAAAAAGCTGTATGCACTCTTTTGCTCTCAAAATTGCACCAGTTGATTGCTCCGTGGGAAAAATGAGACGAAAAATGTGACCCTTTTTTACTTTCTCAAACCAGAATTTCAGCCATAGATTGTCAAGGGAATCAAACAATGACTACCTCTGTTCTGGATCACTGAGGACAGAGAGCCTAGGTATTTGTATAGTTGAGACTCAGAATTTTAAGAAAAGTCTAAGACTCTGAGCACTAGTAAATGAAGTGACATCCCTTCCCTTCCCTTCCCTTCCCTTCCCTTCCCTTCCCTTCCCTTCCCGCACCTTCCCTCCCCTTCCCTTCCCCCTCCCTCCCACCCCTCCCCTCCCCTCACCCCCCCTCCCCCCC
>VZTH01005110.1:41379-52860 GCA_013397815.1 Aleadryas rufinucha
GACCCTTCCCTTCCCGACCCTTCCCGACCCTTCCCTTCCCTTCCCGACCCTTCCCTTCCCTTCCCGACCCTTCCCGAACCTTCCCTTCCCAAGCCTTTCCAAACCTTCCCTTCCTTTCTCAAACCTTCCCTTCTCAAACCTTCCTTTTCTAAACCTTCCCTTCCCAAGCCTTCCCAAACCTTCCCAAATGTTCCCAAACCTTCCCTTCCCAAACCTTCCCTTTCCAAACCTTCCCTTCCCAAACCTTCCTTTCCCTCAGAGCTTTTGACAAAACCATTTCACTCTCCCAGGAGAATAAAACGTGCACCAGGATGCATTTCCAGGCATTCATTTCTTAGAGAAATTTTTCCTTTACCCATCTTTGAAAAATTAAGGGCTCTTGGGATGAAATTGGTAATTACAGCACCGAGTATACCAAAGCAGCATAAAGGTAATGCTACAACAAAGATTAAATACCACTATTACCATGTGTCAACAGATTTACAGGAGTTTGTAAATTAAGCTGGTGTAGCTGTAATTATGGAAGGAACTGTTATGCCTTTTTAAAATGCTCTTTCCAATTGACATCCACCATATTGAAAATAATATGATTGAACACAAAGATAATGCATCTTCCAGGGGTTCCTGTGCTCAGAGGTGGCTTGGGGTTTTTTTTAAAAAGCTGCTCATTTCTCACGAGGCAAGGGTGAGGACTTTGCATGGATTTCTTCCAGTGTTCTTGTACAATTGCAAGTATCCAGGCAAGATAGCAAGATGCTGTTTTGATTCCATTTGTAGGACACTGATGGAGAGAGGGCATTAGCATGTGAAATCATTCCTTTGCAATGTAAGCAAAGTGCCTCTTGGTATCCATACTAATAGGCCAGTTCAGCATAACACTGTCAGTTTATTTACTGAAATTGCTGGTCACCCAAATCCTTTTATTATTTTCTTTAAAAAAACACACACAAAGCACTTTTCTCCAGAGAAAGTCGGACCACTTCAAAAGGGTTTGTTTATTATGGTCCTGCAAATTTTACTATGTATTTCTTATACTCAAATTATTGCATATAGCTTGCTAGTGTGAAAATTAAGGCAAGCACCAAATGAATGTCTGAATGCACAGATTTGTGGTTTTGCACAGTTAATTTAATCCCTTACTGGGATTTGGTATTGGAGGGGAACCTGTGGCATAAAGCTGAAACTAGTTCATTCTACTAGGGTGCAGGTTAATGCTGAGGTGATGCTGAGAATGCAAATGTAAGGTCTCAGATTCTCTCGTGTCGTTCCTGTAAATCCCTGATGACCTTCCTTGCAATGCACAATGCCTTGTCTCTATGCGGCAGAGATCTCAGCACAGAGAGTCAGGGACAGCAGGAGATTGATTTCAGCCTGCCTCAGATTAGGCTGCCCTATTTTCTGTATCTTCCACTCAAACCACTCCTTGGTATGAACAGGTATTTGTTGTAAAAGGCTTACTTGGCACATAATGGTTAATTTTAAAGGAAAATGGCACCTTTGGCAGCAAATTATCCTTCTGGAAAACTGACCAGTCTATCTATTGACCGCTTAGTGATACTAATTTAATTTAATAACTAGATTTTGCATTTCTGTAGCTCCCATAGGAGTTGAGCTCAATGCAGCAACAGGCAGTACACCCAACCAGCCTTTCTGCATGTGCCTCTACTTGATGCACGTGTCTAAACTGGGGACTTCCAACACAACTGATGACTGCAGCAAGATGAAATGAAATCCCACTCCCTTTGCTCACTGATACAGAGAGTTGAAGATCTTTTGGGAGCAGTAGGTTCCCTCACCTCACCACCAATGTCACCACTACTACAGGATATTCTTGTTCTCCTCCTCAAGCCTGGCAATCTGTGTTCAATCCGAGTTTTCCGGAGAAGTATCCTGCTAATGCTGGGAGTTCTCTAGAAGTGGAGACTCTGCTCCTTCCCTGTCTGCCTGCTCTAACAGCTATTCAAGTCAGGTTCAGAGATTTTTTCGTACTCAAATTTTCCATCTTGAGCATCCAGCTACTGTAAGTCATCGTGCCTTCCTCTGTCCTGAGCTTAACGAGCCATTCACTAACTGATATTTTCTTCCTGTCAAGGTTTTCCAGGTCACAACCAAACAACGCTTTGGTTTCATTTCCAGCAGTCTGAACATCTCAAAGCTTTGAAGCTCCCACGTTTCAGCATTTCCTCTACATATTACATCCTTTTTTTGGTGTTTTCAGTAGCCTTCCTACATTCTTTATAAAGCCCATGCTTTAGGATGTAGCATGCCGCTCCCCAAAACACTTTCAGAGATTAAAAGGACAGCAGGAGATCTGGCTCACATGAATACCAACCTCATAGTGAAGAATTTCTTCCTAACATCTAATCTAAACCTATCCTCTTTCACTTTAAATCCATTACTTGTCCTCTCACTACATGCCCTTGTAAAAATTTCCTCTCCATCTTTCTTGTAAGATTTTCTATATTTGTGCAGTGAACTTCTTTGAGCCACTTAACTTAAAACAAGACTAGCACAATTGTTTACTAAGACAAATTAAACTTTGAGCTGTTAAAGGATTCATATTCCTACATGCTATTACAATCCCTGATGGGATAATGTCTGGTAAAACACCAGCAACTGAGTAGCAGGGCTGTGAAACACAGAGTATTACCGAATGTTTTGGTTGCTCCACATCTTCATCTCTGACATGGGGACCATGCTTTGATATCTGATTAATGGCAGGGATTTTCCTGCTGGCCTCAGTGTGCAAGGAAATCTGAGAAGAGCAGATCACAGAAAATGTGAAGAGCAAAGGTGAAAAGCAGCAGCCCTACAGTAGGACAGGAGAGGAGCTGCCACTCAGGCCCTCGGAGCAGCAGTGTGGTTCAGCAGCCAGAACTGTCTGGAGGAGCAGGAGAGGGGTTGGGACATGGTTGTACACTCAGTGAGACTAACAGCAGACACCAAGTGTTAATGCAGATCTCCCTTGCTGTCGTTTTTTGGCTGGAATGGCCAGAAGAGAAGATGGATCTTCATTTAATGGAGAAAGAGATGAGAAGTGAAGCATGGAAAGAGCACCCTGTGTACGAATGACGGGTAAGTGACAGTGCATTTTGCAGAGCTGGGCATAGAGCATAGTCTATAAAATCCTTGCCTATCAGGCCCCATCACATCCAGACCATGCATTTCCATACAATTTGCATTCTTTCAACCTTTTTCCTCCAGCCACGTCTTACAGGCCTATTTCACATCAGCATCCTTCTGCAGAAGAGCTCTGTATTGATAGGCAGTGATAGCAATCTGCAGCACGTCATCCCTGATTGGAATCACCTGCTGAATGTACATATAGTATAATAGTATATAGTAGAATATAAAATATTCAGGAGAAATTGCTGCAGCACTTCCGTTTGGTATTGTTCAACTGGTGGGACCAGCAGGATGGGTGCATGCAGCGGCCATGCACCTTGTACATTGTCAGTGTCTGTGATAGCACGAGACTCGTGCTATCAGGTAAGACAAAGCAAACCACCTCAAGACAGGTCAGGGATTTTGAAGAACACTGTTAGCACACTGTGTTTGCACACCCTCTTTCATGATCCTCAGCCCTGGCTGGAAGCATAACAGAGAGGAATCTCACTCTGGGCTGGGAAGTTAGATGTTTGCTGCTTTTCTCCTGTCGATTTAGACAGCCAGCGTTTGTACTTTGACAGGGCAGCTCACAGGTCACCACCGTGCTCCGTAGTCAGAGTCACTGGTGACAAATGAATCAGTTCACAATGAGACAGCTGCTGCCATGGGGGATCCAATGCTCCTCTCCCCAAAATTCCCTCACTGCGTGGGGGTGAAGGCAACAACCTGGCAGAGCCAACACATCACAGAGATGCTCCTGAAGGTAAGGCAGGTTTTCAGGAGGTTCCTTGCCCTTCCCAGCAACCCATTCTCCTCCTTTTCTGCAACAGCATGCAGAAGGAGACTTTTGCCTTTGGAGACCTTTTGTCTTTGCTGTACCTTTGTGAGTTCAGATGTATCTTATGGCCTCAGTGTCCACACGGTGACTAATGGCTGGACTGTTGCCTGTGTTGCCACACAGCTGTCATCTGCATGATTCAGGGCTCTAAGAGACGGAGTAAAGAGGGTGCAGGGTGAGGGAGCACATGGATGGCCTATCTCAAACTCCTGTGATGGGTAAATGATTCCTTTTCTGCAAGTGCTTAAAAGGACTGGGAATGCACCAAGTAGTACTTCTTTCAAAGATCTCCTGGAGGTGATTCTCAGGGACCACAAGAGAAAAATGCTGTAGGAAAGCACTTGCTACACTCATGGTGATTGAGAGAAGCAGCTCATGGAATCTCCTCAACAGAAGTCCAGAAAAAGTATCCAGGTTTTAAAGCACCCCCAAATCAAGCTCTAACCCAAAGCTGGTCTTTGACTCACAAGCATTCAGCAAAGAGGCACTTGGTGCCAAATCAAAAGTTGGTCATAAAACAATACTCACTTCAGACCGCAATATCACAGTAAATAGTCATCTAGGCTGCTGTTATGTGGCTCTGAACATCTCTTTCCCAAGATGCTGGATTCCTAGGGGCTTTTGTCCTTTAATCTAAGCAGAAACCGGACTTCTTTGTGGTTGATGTTGCTGCAAAGAAGGAAAGTGTACATCCTTTGCCCTCTGGACAGTCTTGATATGTTAGGTGTGCCCCAGCATGTCTAGGGGCTTTAAGGAAGCTTGAAAAGTGCTGCAGGCAATGTTTTGTCTGTTTTGTCATAGGGACAGTGAACTTCCTTTCTAAGGTGGATGAAGATTTTCCCTTGTTGCTCCATTCTTCTCACATCTGAAAAAACTGACTAGGACTCCTCACCAGATCTGGAATATCTCTGCAGTCCTATGCCTTGGGAGAGCTGGTGGCATTGCCTCACCTCAGATGATATTGAGTGTCCTCCAGCTTTGGCCATTTGGATCAGCCAAAGGATGAGATCTGACTTGCAGCACACGTGACTAATAGCTTTCTCTTAGTAGGTAACTCTAAAAGTTGAAAGGGAGACACTCTCATTTGCATCTTGGTCTGCATACCTCTGGTCTTTAGTAAGGATTTAACTACTGCTTGTGCAGTTTTGTGATGTTTTTTCCTTTCTCCTGCATCCCAGGAGGTGGCATGCACTTGCAGTAATGCTGGAGAAGCACTTTCTTTCTGCTGGGCTCTCTGTTCCTTCTTTAATTGGGGTGTGTATCCCACATGACAGTGGCTCCTTTTATGTAATGCTCTCTAGTAGAAATTGGGAGAAAGGTTCCTAAGGACGTGTCTCAGAGACAATTTTCATCACACATATCACAAAGCCATCAAAGTCCATGGTTGTGGCCTGCATTTGCCTGCATCCAGAGGTGATGCTGGCAGGCAGCACCATTCCTAGCTGGTGCATCCGTCCCAGTAGGGCAGAGAGCCTGGCTCTCCATATCACCATCAGTTTGATGCTGCTCCTGCAGCATCACTAGCAGTGCTGAAATCAAGGACACAGCTTCCAGGGCTAATGGAAACAGGACACTTGTCATGTTGTTACATGAAATATGCTCTAAAATTCAATTACGTCATTGTAGTACTGTTCTTTATTCATCTCATGAAGCTTAGTCCCTCAAAGGACAATTATAATGCAGACGGCATACTATAAATATATCTATGCAAAAAGACCACAGGTCTCCTTGGGAAGAGGCGTTTAAACTATACTTGCGTATTCACTGCTGTTTTTCCTGCAGCTTTCATGCCCTAATTTCTTCCGCTGATTTTCTGGACATCATCAAAGATATTGCCTCACTACCCACCATTGCCTGTCCATGTTTTTCTGTATAGATTGACTCCAGGCTATTAGAGATCAGGATGGTTTCTTAGTGGGAACACATATAGCACGCCTAACAGTGCTACCTGCAGCCACCTTCTGATACCTGCAGCTCAGGGAGATGCACCCAGGTTAGCTGCTTCTTAGGAAAGCCCAGTGCAAAGGAGCAAAACCAGAGCAGCAGGAAGCTCATTGGAAGTGATAAACACCACTTCAGAGGCTCACACTGCTCCAGAGTATGGATCAGGCTCAACCAGCTTAGACTCCTACCCCAACGCAACCTCTGGGCTCAATTACTGAGGTCCTGCATAGGTGGTGAAGGAGACTTTCTCCTGCTGCAATAGCTCACAAGCATCCAGTCTGTCCCACCCACCCTCTACCTGCTATGGGATTACTCTTTGCCATCCCTCCTTCCTTGCAACAGAGGGCTTGGGGTCTTGCCTCAAGGGACAGTTTCCCTTCATCCTACCTGATGCTGTGTAGTGGGTTCAGCTCCTCCATCAGTGCCTTCATCTGGAGTTTCCACAGTTTGGCTGTGGAACATAACCCTGGAAGAGATGTGTAGATCATCCCTGTGGAGTTCCCAACCAGCTCCTAGGGTACCCTGGCCTTGCCAGAGCAAACCTGTATCAACTGCCAACCTGCCTGGGACTTTCTAGCATTAAACTATCTTGAACTACAGTTAAAATTAATTGATTTTTTTAAAAACCCAAAGTTTCAGGAAGTAATTCTTATACTTGGAGGTAAGCATGGGGACATGAAACAATAATTCATTTCACAGCTGCCCTTCTCCCTCCCTGTCTGCTCTGCCCCAAGGAAAGCATGCAGGACAGGCAGTGAACTGGGGAGGGATTTTGCCCCATGGAAGCAGAGAGTCCCCAGAGCAGCTGCCATTCCTCGGGTCTCCACCAGCCTGTCCTGCTTTAGCCCAGCTGGGAAGGCACTGAATTCACTCATGGGGATGTAATGAGAGCTGACAACTGTTCTGTGCTCCTACATGAAGTGGAGATTATGCAGAGTCTGGGAGTTTTTGTCCGGCTCTGGATACCTGCCTGGCTCCTCGCTGTGGACAAGGCCATCTGCTTTGCAGAAGGGACTGCATGCACAGAGAGCTCCCAGGGTCTGGGGGGCTGTGACAAAGCCATCAGTTGCCATTAATACCCATTGGTCACTCACAGCCAGCAGCCCTGAATCAGCTCTTTGGGAGATTTTTCTCTCTCTCTGACTGGAATGCGTAACCTAACTCCAAGCTGAAAGAACTGCATTTTACCCTTTAAACAGAGAACAAACAAGGTTAGGTTACTGCTAAATCTCAGACCTGTTTCCGTAACAGAAGCGGAAGACAAGGACGTTGTCCTCAGATGTCCTTATTCACTCAGGGAAGTTCCACCTGAGGGCACTGCAGTTCATGTATCTGTCATTCATAATAAATAATTCTAGCAAACAAATTCAGCCCAACATCTGCTTCTCTTTAATTTTAAGTGTTGAAAGTGACAGAACTATTCATGCACCTACATTAAGTCTATGTTCAGTTGCTTAAATGAATAGCAGCAGCCTTGTATATTTAAACTTCCAAAAAGAAAGAACTTTATACAGTATTAATTAGATGACTCATTATAGTTTTGTCTGGATTTTGTTTCAACTTGCTCTGCTCACGTTCTTGAAGACACTGAAAGAGTAGGCAGGGTTAAACACAGATCTGTAATTCATCCTCCTAGTGAATTCGTAGAATCATTAAGGTTGGAAAAGACCTCCAATATCATCAATTCCAACCTTTGACCAAACACCACCATCCAACTAAACCACAGCACTAAGTGCCATGTCCAGTCATTTACTGAACACTTTCACAGATGGTGACTCGACCACCTCTCTGGGCAGCCTGTTCCAATACCTAACCACCCTTTGGAAAAAATTCTTCCTGATGTTCAACCTGAATGTCCCCTGGCACAACCTGAGGCCATTTCTTCTTGTCCTGTCACTGGTTGCCTGGGAGAAAAGACTGATCCCTACTTAGCTACAACTTCTTTTCAGAGAGTGATAAGGTCCCTCCCAAGCCTCCTTTTCTCCAAGCTAAAGGAAGTCTTCAGCCATGACCTAGAAAAGTGAACGGGGTCCTAAACTGTTAAGAGAAGTGGGGTGAAATTGCAGAAGAGGAAACAGATTTTTAGGGGGAAATCCTTCTGCCTAGAGAATCCCTGTTACATGCTGGTAGTCCCAACAATTAAGGAGAACATTTAAAACATGAAGAACACTTGAAAATGCACAACTTAAAGCAATACAGGCCTGGGAAAGAGATCATCAGCGTAATTATTGTTTCTGTTCTTGTGGGTTTTGCACTCACTGTCATGCTGTGGGAGTACAATTAAGGTCTTTCCCATGTGTGGCTCACACAGTTCTGAAAGGTTTCTCTAGACCTTTTTAAAACAGAACTTGGAGAGAAATGGGATTCCAGAAAACATCTGAATGCTGCAAGGCAATTCTGCCATGTGGGATTTAAACTTATTTTGCCCCATGTGAGAAACTTGACTGGGTGGCAACTGTGGCATTCTTTTTGTCAGCATAAAAAATTATTTGACTATTCACTGTGTATTTTGCAGGTCTGTGAAAGCTTTTTGGATTATGCTGGAGGAAATATTTAGTTATGTTTTTGTGGAAACCATAACACTTATATAAAAGCCTGCTTAACAAGCAAGAGTGTGACACTGTATCTCATTCAAGGTGAGCCACCTCTGAGATAACTCCTTGATAAACTTCCAGCTGGGTTTTAAAGTCTGGGAGGACACCAGTGGATTTCTTACACCTCTAATAGGAGTGAGACTCAGTAGGTACTGCTGGATAACTACTTACACCGTAGCATGGGTGTTATAATCTCACATAGAAAGTTGCAGTCATTTGGCTGGACTTGAAAGGAAATTTTTCATCAGGTTGTTTATACAGTAATGATTTCTAAGTTTATGTCTTTCTTACTTATCCCCTACTTTAGAGATGTGCAACTTCACTACCTCCAGCATGACCCAGAGGAGAAACCCAGTTATGTTTTTTCCATAAAACACTGATGTGTTTCAAAATATTTGTTTGAAAACTCCTAGAAATAGAAGTGATATTTTCTTCATTTATGTACTACTTTTCCTGAGATGACAATCTCCTTTAAATTAGAAAAGATTTTTCCCCTTGACACTGCTCTTCCCACCAAGCACACAGAAGTTGCTGTCACAGTGAAGTACAAATACTGTAGCTAGCAGGAGACAGAATTTATTTTTGTCTTTTCTCCTCAGAAAAGAACATGTAAAAATCAACTTTTAGAATCTATTTTGTTTTTCCCATTGACTGCACTTCTAGTCGTGTTGTGGATTCTGTAGCAATAAAGTAGAACTAGTAAAGGTGGTCTTATTTGATAAGTGCAAAAGCTGAGACAGAAAGTTGCTTTCTAAATTACTTCTGGTTATCTCACCATAAAAAGTTCATTGACATAAAAAAAATTGCTGGCACAAGGATTGAAGGGCATTCTGGATACAACATCAGATTAGGGAATTAATTTTTAAATCTACTCTTTGCAAAAGGGAAATTGGTTAAATTATTTTTGACTGCATAATGAGACATTGTGATTTAGGGTAAGAGTGGCCCTTTCTGGATTTTAACGAAGCCAGTTATGTACAGTTTTGTCCATGGACTTCTAAGTCATTCACAGCCAGCTGCAGAATGCTCCCCCTGAGAAAGAGGACAGCAGAAACACAAAGGGGATGTCTTAGTCCTGTTCAGGGCCTGATCCTGAAATGACTCACGCAATAACCTGACTTCTCATACTGTCCCATTCCCTCTGAAAATGTTCATTTTCACGAACTGAGTTAATAAACTCACACACGTGCTCTTGTAGCACCAACCCTTTTTTCCTTTGTAACACAGCACTAAAGAGGCCATTGAGGTCCACTTTGTTGGCTTATGTTCATTAAGAAATGCACCAAACTACCACTGTCCTATTGCTGCTGTTGAACTGGTTTTGAGTGATCAAAAAGAAATAGTTGCCACCCTCTGTTGGAGAGGCCCAGCTGCTGGTGGAGCCAAATGTCACACAGCTTGGTGGCCTGCTGCAGAAGCCACCAAGCCTTAGCAGACTGTACAGAGTCAGTCTGTGTTGTAAGGGGTTATGAGATGACTGATATCTACAAGTTTGGCTCCAGTAGAACGTGGGAAGCTCAGGAAACTCACACCAAATGTGAAAGCCTCTAAGAAAGATTCTACATTATCTTTCCAAGAGCAATATGTTTTCTATATATCTGGTGTTGCTGCCTTGCTGCTAATTGTGTTTATGCATTGCTAGACAGTTCATTCATTTCCCCCAGCTTTCACTGAGCCAGCTACACCTTCTTCTTGCCACGACAACACAGTTTCTAACATCACTTGCTGGAGCCTGGACTGCCTTGGATAGGCTCCCTTTCTGCAGAGATGAAGAAAGAGCAGGAAGGTACAAACCACGCAACAACTCCTCAGACAAAAAGTAAGTGTTCAATAACAATACCATAGATATTCACTCCTGTAGGACAAAGGCATGCCCACAGGCTCAGTGTTGTGGGGGAGCATGGAAGCCAGAATTAATCCATCATGAATCACCTCTCCAGAGTCCTGCTGTTTTTCTTTTCAAGACCCATAGGTTAATGTTCTCTGCTCCTCACATTCTGTAGCAACGTTTCCAAATAATGATACTCAGAAAATACTAAAGCACCTTTTTAGTTGTTTCTTCATTGGCAATCACACTGGTTAATTAGGGTTGGTTTTATGGGGTTGGAAAACTTGCCAACTATGGCAGGTTGAGCATGAGCTGCATGGTGAACACATCATGCGTAGTATTATCAATGATATGTAGCTAAAGCATCTTCAGGTGTTTTCTCTGCATCTCACAAAAACTAACACCTTAAGCTTCAGAGCACCTGTGATGGATGGAATATCAATTTTCCTTGTGAAACAGGAACAATATGGCAATAAAGGCTAGGATTTCTAAGGTCATCTTTCTCAGAGGCAGACTCAAATTTTGGTTCACTGGAGCACCACTAACAGAAGGTCTGATCCAGTCTTATTCAATAGATTTGGCTTTTAGAAATCACTTCGGGAAGGCTCCAGGCCTGCTGCTTCTGCCAGTCTCCCTGGGAGCTGTGCCACATATGCATGGATCAGTGGAAAACTCCTCTTTGCCTTCCCCAAGCCTACTCATACTCCAGATCCAAAATTGCCACGTTATCAGTAGGTTCAGGGATAATTCTGGTTTGGTCCTTGGTGTTGCCACTAGTCCCACTAACATTCCACAGGAACTGTGTGTTAGTTCTTTGGCAGCATATTCCTGACTCATAGATGTGCCAGAGACACACATTGACTTCTAAAGTCATTGTCTTGGTTTTAAAAGACAGGTGTCTGTAAGGAAGGCAGGAACCTCCCTTGGAATGGAAAATGCAACCCCTTTCCCTCCAGATTATTATAACTTTGAAATTAAGGGGCTTTCAGGCAAATGTATGAGGAATAGGAATAACAGTTCTTTACTAACATATATATATATAAAACAAGGCAAACAAACAACAGTAACTATGGCAGTGATAGCAAACAGAAGCAGTAACCCAGTGACAGCCTCTCTTTGCTGTCAGGCCCTTTCCCCTTCGGTGCAGTGACACTCACAGCCGGCAGGGG
>VZTH01005111.1:0-68750 GCA_013397815.1 Aleadryas rufinucha
AAATAATTTATAATTAAAATAAACCCATTTGTATGTCTCTTAAAGAATGTAAAGGTCTGAAAAGAATAAGGCCATAGCAGTTATTAAAAATAAGTATTCAGATTTGACAGTCTCTCATTAAAAAGTTACCAAGAGCTCAGCTGTATAATGTGAATAAACAGAATCAAAAGCAGAAATACTGCAGTAGATTTATTGTTGCTCAAAAGCAAGAATTAAAAGTGCTGATTGCTGAAGCAAAGTGTTTTAAACCCCATATTTTAACATCTGATTCTTAGAAACTAATACTTTTTTTTATGGACCCAGGCTAATAGGAATGGAATTATTACTCTTTGCTCTTTAAGAAATGTTTTTCAGTGTGAAAGACTGTTATTGTTCAAAAGAAGTAAGGAGAACAAAGCCTTGCATCTGTCAGTTGCTGTGCTTTTGTTCCATGTGTGGATTTATACTGATTTAATGCAGTAGAAGATACTATATCAAATTACAGAACTTACAGTGAAGACACTAGCCACACACACACACACACACACGCAGTAATAATCCCTAAGGCATAGTTTTATTCCACACTGTTTAAGTAAAGGTTTTTGTTCAGTCTTGAGAGCATCAGTTTTTATTAAGATTTCACATTGTATCTCATCTGTCCTTTACTTGGAAGCTGAATGAATTCAGGAGCAAGGAAGGCTTCCCTGCAGACGTTTGATGCAAGTGCCACTGAAATCAGTGGACAACTTTGTTATCTTAGTAAGCTTTAAATTATATAAAAATACAAAATCGTACTGTACAAAATTATATAAGCTATTAGATATTACAATTTAAATTATTATAAATATTATCTTTAATAAGCTTTAAATTGGTCTTCTTACTGGGGCAAAATTTAGCTCTGAATAATTAGCAGATTTTCATAGCTCAGTTGGTATGGTGAGGTTTTTGTATTGTCTGCTCCAGATATGCAAGTGTTCGAAAGTAAAGCTTAGTATGGCAATTTCATGAAGTTGTACAGAATACAGTAGTCTTGATACAGTTCCTATCAAATAATAACATAAAGCAGTATACTTAGCATTAACAGAAATCTTGGTTGAAGATTTCTGAAAAAAAATTGACTGAATGGGCAGTCAAGGCAGAACTACTTTTTTATCCTCCTTTTTATCCTGGTGATAGCCATGTTAGTTTTAGATATTTTGCTGCTCAATGATACATATGTATTCTTTTCAATAAAGGCCCTCAGATTTCACTTAAGTAAAATATAAAGTAAGAAATGACTTGGTCTGTGCCTTTCACTGATATGGACTGCTCTCTTATGCCATGTTGATTTCACTTTTAACTGTGGGTGTTTTTTCCTCTCCAGTTTATTCCAATGCCAGTTTTGTACGGTGTCTTTCTTTACATGGGAGTATCTTCATTAAAAGGCATTCAGGTAAAGTCTGATTTTAATGAGCAGTTTGCTTTTATTTAACACTGAATAAAAAGGAAACTGTAACACCCTGCATTATGTGAGCCACAATAAAGTTATCACATATTGTCTGAATAGCATGTAGGATAATTTCCTGAGTGTCATGTTCAGGTATTTGTTCTTACAATATTGTGTCTTCACTTGTCAGTTCTTTTTAATTTATTCTTTCAGTAGTGTAGCTAAGAAACAAATTTTCTGAAATATTCTGGGATTTTTTATTATTAGTGAGAGGGGGGGACAACACCAGCAAAACAGCCCCCAGTTCTATCCACTTGAATGTTCAGTGTCCTCCATTAGTATTTTATTTGGGATTAGCTTATATTTCTGTAGTCCTCTAAAAATGTTTATTTTCTTCTGGAAAGGCAGAAAATAATTAACTGAAGAATGATTTTATTTTCCATGCAGTTTTTTGACCGTATAAAACTGTTTGGAATGCCAGCCAAACATCAACCTGATCTGATTTATCTACGTTATGTGCCACTCTGGAAGGTCCATATCTTCACAGTTGTTCAGCTCACTTGTCTAGTTCTGTTGTGGGTGATTAAAGCCTCTGCAGCTGCTGTTGTTTTCCCTATGATGGTAAGTTTTCTGGTTTGCCAGTTAATAATTTTTGTACAAGACTACATGTATTATTCAGCATCTCTTCAGAAGATGTTTGCTGCCTTAAGAAAGAAGAGAGTGGGAAAGAAGCAAAAAAACCCCCTGTGGTACAAGCTGTTCACTTTTGAAACACAAAGACTTCTCATTTCCTGAAAATAGGCAATTCAGTTGTGAATAGCAATTGAAAGTGGAAATGATTTCACTTTGTGGTAAGATAAAATCTAGTACTAGAAAAAAGGGCTTCAGTTACAGATTCTGAATATACTGAAAGTGTGTGTGCATTTTTGTTCATTTAAACAGTTGAATATAAAGTATTTTGTCTGTGGTTCCCTTTAGGTTCTAGCATTAGTGTTCATTCGCAAGCTCATGGATTTATGTTTCACCAAAAAAGAGCTTAGCTGGCTTGATGATCTTATGCCAGAAAGTAAAAAGAAGACAGAAGATGACAAAAAGATAAAAGAGAAGGAAGTAAGTGTGAAAACAATCAAATTGAGCATGTTATAAATTACTAGGAAATACTTAAAGCAATTTAAAATAATTTTATGTGACCTGAGCATATGACCTTATATACCAGATACACATTTTGAAATTCTTCACTAATGAGAGGAAATTCTTTACTAGGGGAACCATTGCTGATGGTTGAGGAATTAAGTCCCTGTTTAAATTGTGCTATTATGAACTATGATTCTTATTTGTGATGAAAATTAGCAAGCAAAGTGGAAGGAAGCAGTTGTTAGAACAAAAAAGTTGTGATTTTTGTTTTTAATCAGATTAGAATGAGAGAAAATTGAGAGAAAGAGGGAAAGGAGAGGGACATAGTGGAGTAGGGTTTCTTTATTCTACTTAAATTAGTCACAAAACTGTTCATAGTATCAGGGACATTTTGCTCATGTGTGTTTGTGGAGCTGTCATTGAAAGCAACTGTTAGTTACCAATAATACAGTAGTATAGCTTCTGCAACTTCTCCATAAAAGTCCTGCCTTGCTGTGCACCACCTAGCTTGAATTCCTTGCGAGGCTTGTAACACTCTCCTTCCCCAGTGTCCCATGTCCCCTGCCTTAGTAAAACACTTCTAAGAGAGAAGGTCACAAGCGCTGTCTCCTGCATTCAACTGCAGTACCTACAGGGAAGTGCCTCTTACCGCTGTGGAATAACTGTCAGCATGAGATACTTCTTTGGTTTCTGCTGCGTGAGTAATTTTGCAAACTTCTTACTTGGAATTTACAGGAAGCAGAGAGAATGTTTTCAGACAATGACAGTGTACACCTTGCATATGGAGAAGCAAATCTGGATTTTCCTGTAAAAAGCCTGAAATACAGGTATAAAATAATGTTGGTCTCTTAAAGGTTCTTGTATCAGATGCTGTAATTTGCTTTATGTTTGGTTGGTTGTGTATGAGTTAAAATAATTTTTTTTTCCCACAAGCTTGTAGCCATGATTAGGAAATATGAAGATATATCTCATGGTGCTACATTAGTATTTTTATATTGCATTGTTCTTTAAAACTGCATGTTAATTATAAATTTACATGACCATCTTGAACAGATCAGATGACTCAATTTCGACCAGCTGTACTAAAGGTGAAGAAGCGTCCTTGGTCAGTTTCTATGGAATATTTGTGTGCTACTGTGCATGAAATACTGAGCATTAAGCAACTAATAGCATCAGTTGAGCCATGTGTTTACCAGCCACTTGGATTTTTTCAGAAGAAATCTAAGTGTGTAATTCTTTGGTTTACTTAAGTGAGGGCTAAAGTCAATAATTTCTGTGGTACAAAAAATCTGTTTTACAGGCAACCATTTTTACTTAAAAAAGTTATTTTCTGAATGTAAATGTGAGAATAGGTTTTCATCCAGAAAAGGAAGTACTGGAATTTCAGTCATGGAAATTCTTTTAGCTTTGGTAGGCATTTTTTCTCAGTTGGTGTCTCCCTTACTGGGGTTGTATTTAGCTGAGTTGTCTGGTATTCTCAACTGTTCCAACACAACCTGAAGATGTGACAGATAAATAGCTTACACGTTTTCTTTTCCTCTCTAATAATAAGGGTTCTTAGGTTAAAAACTGGCCTTCCTATGGATCTAGGGTAGTACCAGGTGTACCCTGATGAGAGCTGGGAATAGGCAGAAATCTGTATTAGACAGATATTCCTGCTGAGTGCTGTTGTCTATTCTGAGAGCAGGCTTAATCAGACTTAAGCAACTCAAATGAAAATGCTAAAGCTTTTTAAAAAAGCATTTGAGTTGCTAATTGCTCTCACAGTAGAACTGTGATTTCATCAACGGTGTGCATGTTTTGTATGTATTCTGCTGCCTTGTATCTTGTGGGGATCCCGGAGGAAAAATGGCTTTGGAAGTTTTTTCTGCCTTTTGGAAAACTTACAGATGACCTGGGGTAGATTATGAAGCTTAAATATGGAACAGAACAGAAAACAGACCTTCAGGCAACACCTAAGTCTGCTGTACATGTAACTGTGTGGAGGAAAAAAGTGGAAATAGGCTTTAAAAACTTACCATCTGTGAGGGCAGAAAAAAACCCCTTGTAATCTGTCCAGAAAATTGGAATGTCTAGATTTTTAATAGTTTCAAATCTCACCTGAATTGTTGAAATTTTATTAACCTTTGCTCTTTTGCCCTTGATTATTTCCTAGAAGCCACTTAAAGTAACTGATTCATGAAAGCCTTAGCACAACAGTGTGATTCAATCCATTATTTCTGGGCATGCAAAATAATTTTCTGAAGTTAGGTATGGGTTACCTCTCAAGTATTTTCAATATCTTACTGGTATCTATGTGAAGAACTGTTTTGAGATGCTATGTAATTATGGTAGTGCTAGTGAGTTAAATTTTCAGTTTTTTGTTGAAGTATACTTTTAAGAGATGAACTCAACTTGTGGCTGCGTAAATATTGAAAGAAGGCACAACTGATGTAAATGATGAGTGACAGTAAGTATAATAGTGTTGCAAGGAATTGAATACTAACCAGAAAGTATGTTTGTTCTTTAGCACTGATCCCTCAGTTGTAAACATATCAGACGAAATGGCCAAAACTGCACAGTGGAAGGCTCTTGCCATGAATACTGAGAATGCCAAAGTAACCAGAGCTAACGTGAGGTAGCTATAATTACTCACACATTTTCTAACTATCATCTTGTGTTTAGCAGCTGTACTTGAAATTTATTGAAATAAACTCAAAAATTGAGTATATGTGGTTTATAAATCTGAGTTACTGACTTTTTACTTTAGAAGAATTTGAGCTTACTTTTTCCTCTTTACTTTGAAGTTCATCAATTTCTCTGAGGAATTATTTTATTACTATTTTATTAAACATATTATTTTAAATAGTAATTCTAAAATTACTGTTTATTTGCTTAATACAAGTGTTTACTAGAGCTTAGGGTTTCTAAATACTAGAGTGTACATGAGCATGGGAGTGGTTTGATCCTCAACAATACAAATTCCACTGGGAATAAAAGGTAAGTCCAGCACTTTCATTGTTGCTTTGTGCTGCCCTGGGATCTGCCCTGTTTTTGTGGGTGGGTGGGTGGGTTGCTTGGTTTGCTTTTCCTCAACTCATTTTTAATATCTAAAAATTAAACCTGTCTCAGATACTGTCTTCACTGAATGTGAAATATACTTGAATGAAGTACATGGACAGATCATGAGTCCTCAGTGCTGTGAACATTCCTTGTAAGCGCACGTGCATCTTCTGTGCTGGCCAGTAGCCTTTTTTCTCCGTGAGCTCCATCAAAGAGCAAAGTCTGTGTGTGATGAATCATTCTGCTATTCTATCCTCATTTCTTCCCTGTCTGGCTGAATCTATCAAGGGAAACAAGCCAAAACATGAATATTTGTGTGGAATATCCCCAACTTCCTGAAAGGCTTGTAATTTATAAGGACTGCTATCTGTGGACTGTTCCACATCCATGCAGCTATTGCTTAGTAGTTTTTATGTAGGAGAGGGAAGAATGGGCATGTTTGCCTCAGAAAACTAAACCTAAACAATCCTGTTGTCTGTTATGTGCATCTTATATTGGTTGATCCCTTTCAGCCAATTCTGTCAGAGGAAGACACATTTCAGAGATACAAAATTGTCAGGTTTTGTATAAAATTACATCTCAGTGAAAGCGTTCATGGTGAGGAGGGAGTGTTCATACTCTGTCCAAGGCTGGAGCATTCATATTCTGTTTATGGTTCTGTTCAAGCCATCTCTGGTACTTTTGGAAACACTAGTAGTGACTTAGCCCTTGTATACCATCTGTCTATTCACCACGTGCATTGCTCCAAACTAGGCATGGAAATATGCTTTGTTTTGGCCAGACAGCAGGTCAGTCAAGGGTGAAGGAGACAGAGAAAGAGCTTTGAGGTCCTGTAAGAGGAAAAGCTTGAGAGACTCATCAGTGCAGGCACCATTTCCAGTGAATGTCTAGGCTGTATTGTTTAAACATTTTTAAAATGTTAAACACGTTTAATTAAAGCATTTTTAAAACTTGAGTACCACATGAGCGAGACTGTCAAGAAGACAAATAATAGAGGCATTAAAGAGACAACAGAGCATGTGTGTCAGTATACCTTCCTTGTTTAATCTTTCTTGCTAAATTCGCAGAAACTCATTACAGAATTTGTGGATGATTCTAGTGCATTATGTGATAGCTATTGGGTATATAAGGCTTGAAGGGATACAGGCCTGTATTTCTTTTTCCAGAAGAATTAAGATGTTTAGATTTGGTTTTCAGGCAGTTATAAGTTAGTACAATTTCATCTCTCACTTTCCTGTTTCCTGAGTAGGTTAACTTAGTATGGAATTATATGCAGCACTAGCAAATCAGACTTCTGACCAGTTTGCAGTGGTTTTTGTTCTGCTTAGCCTTGTATTCATTGTACCATCTATTTGTTATGTTTTGCTATAAGACATTTCCCTTTGATTCCATAACATACTCTGCTTGAGCTTAATGCAGTAAAAATTCCGTCTTGGTAGGGAACTTGCTAAAACTGCAAATGGAAAATAAAAACCACTGGTGCCAGAAACCAACTTTTTAACAGGCAATCTGATACTGCATTAATCTGGAAAACGTTGAAAGGCAGACTTCTTGAACCTTAACTCAAGTGGTTGCTGTTTTGAGGTATTTGCTACGCTTTCTTTGCATGCTGTTAAGATTCAGAGACGTCACTACTGGTCAGTCAAACGTAACTCCCAGTAAATTACCCATGTCAGTTCTGCTAAGGTTCTTCTGCATAACTGTCTTCATCTGGTGGTGCAGACAGACATTTAATGCTGTGATAAAAATGGTTCTGTAGGCACTGCTATTTTCAGATTTATATTCAAATACTAATGTAGTTCGAAGGAAGCATGTCTTTTATGATTCCAGATGACACATTGTGTGGGTTGGCATGATTTATTATAAATCATATATTTTTAAAAAGATAAATTTCTAATTTATTTTGCCTTTTCTGAATTGATCCAGATTGCCTTGTCTTTCTACCTCAACCATCTATCATAGTTTACAGACTCTGTGGAGTCCCAGCACACTTTTATTTTCCAAGGAAACAGAATTTTTCTTTGCATGAATTTCTAATTTTTTTTTTCTTAAAGAGCAATTCTACAGATGTGTCGTCATCTTCTGAAACTCCTCCTCCCTCTTAGGCTGTTCCATTTCATCTTCAAATGACTTGCAACTACTTTAGGACAGGCCTCCAGTGGCACTGTTCAGTGTCTGTGTCCCTAAGAGTGTCAGTTGTTGAGGTGCCCCTTGTCGTTAGGGTCTTCTGCTTCACTTGAATGGACACTTACACAGGTTTCTTACTGTCCTCTGCTGTTGTTAGAAGTGTGGTTTCCTCTTTTGAGCAGACTGAAATGTTCTCCCATACTTGTGAACAGATGGTCTCCCTGCTCAAGAATAAAGAAGTATTAGTAATACTGCTTGTTATGTGTTTTTTGGTATTTTTATCTAGACAGTTTTGCAGGCTGTCTTGGAGGTTTGTTTGTTTGTTTTTAAAGATCCTTTACATTAACAGTTTCAAATAAATAAACGCAGTGGAATTGGATATGGTATTTATGGATGAGATATTGGTGTTTTCTCTCTTTAAGTTTGTAGTGTTCCTGCGAATAGTATTTAACAATTACTAAAATGCAATAGAAATGCATCATCATAAAAGCATCCTTATGTAAATACTTTCAGTGTTCATTGTGAAGTATAAAATGTTTGCAATTTATTCTTTCCTAAAGTGAACCAAACCTTACGTTTTCTTCTTTGTTTTCAAACAGCCCTGAAAAACCAGAAAGTGTGAAAATCGACGTGGAAAATTCACGTGTTGTGAGATATGTGGATGCTGAAACATCTTTATAGAATGGAACCAATGGGAACTGCGTGTATTTGTGTGTGTATATATATATATCACTGTAGGATATTATACCATGGAAGTGTGATTTCCAATTTAAGGAGCAACATATATTTAATTTCTGCCATTGTTTAGGGCACTGTAGATAAGCTTGCATAATGCGAAGATTTTTCCCAACAAATAACATGAGTGGTAATCACACTTCAGCTATTTATTTTATTGGAAATTTTATTTTCATTTTTAAATAGGAAGACTGTAATGGATGCTTATTATTTTCAATAATCAGTATGTGCATAAAAGTTACATCAGCTTTTGCTGATGATCACTGGTCCACATTGCTTAAAATTTTGCAATACCTCTGTTTATAACGTGCGCTACGGAAGTTTTGTTTTCCATGCAGGCAATTAGTGCTTGTTTTTGCAGGGTATACTTTTTTTGTGGTTTCATAGAACAAATATTAATGTGCTGTTGACAAGAACTACTGTGTTTTATGTCTCCACTCCATGCTAGTGTTTTCTGGATTCTGTCTCTCCAGAGACAGAATCTCTCTCTACAGAACTGGCCTAGAGCCCTAAGTCAGGTGGTTAGTTAAGCCTTAAAATGTATCTAAACACCCTGGTGTGCTGCTTTCTTTCTTTTTTTGAATTCTCTTGAGTTTTCATTATTATCCAGTAGCAGTATGAGTGCAGTAATGGTAGTTACAGTCCCAAGTCAGTATTTGCCATTCTGGACACTCCATGTTTACACAATATAAATTGGATTTATAGGCAGCAATTGGTCTATAGGAAGTTAAAAGTAATTACCACGTCAATACTCTTGAATTATTTTCTTCCTGTTTTTGCTTACATTTTTTCCCATAGATTTTCAGTCTGATTTACTCAGCTCTAAGATTTTAGAGTATTTCATATCTTCATCAAATATATTTCTTGGTTAATAAACTTCTAAATTTACTGCGTATTTGGTTAAATTAGCTGTAGTTCAATTCTGGAATAGGTTTATGATCAGTATTATTTTATGGATTACTAATTGCTTGTGGTATTTCTATGTACAGTTCTGATCCTCTCCATTGTAAAGGGCATATATGATAGCACACCAACTTATTTTTAAACACTTTATTTATTTTAATTAGTATAAATTTTTATCATGTAAGATGAATTGAAAAAATAAATATTCATTTATTAAAGTAAATGGGATTTTTTGGGGACTCCACTGATAAAGATGCAGTCAGTGCATTTATTACATTTTCAAGTTCTAGTGTTTAGCATTATAATATTTGAAATAATGAGAATTTTATATATAAATGAAAATCTTGATCACTCACCTGCGCAGTGTCCATTCTTAATATTTTTTTGCCTTATGCCTTAGTTTTTTTTGGCTTTGATTTCCAATGTTATCTCTTTACATTCTGAATTGCCACTAGTCCTTTCTGGATGCATTACAATGGCTTTAATTAGGATCTGTGCTCATTTAGTATTAGAAGATGCTGTTTGCTTAATTCTGCTTTTGGCAGAGTTGGGAGTTTTACCATGGACCAAGTGATAAAATTCTCAACAATTGCAAAAGGAGCTGATTCTGGAGGAGGGCAGACTTTATCTGAAAATACCACTTGAGGTGGAATTTTGGTGCTCTTCAGCCAAGTGTCACCTGTAGAGAAGGTAATTGTATATTACAAAAATAAAGCAATCAGTGGGAATAAATAGAAACATTTAAAAATAGTATTTACTTTACATGGACTGTTACTGTTCCCTTTAAATGTAATGCAATTATTTAACATTTTTTTTCTTTCCTTTTTTCATTTGACTGAATTCTGAGAAGACAGTTTAAAGAAAGGAAATCGTAGTGTACAGCAATATGAATAATGGTATCCAAAATGTCATAACAAAGGCTCAGGTCAGTGGCAAAGCAAGTGAGATCTGCATTACCAGTTTGACCAATACTGTGTAATGTATTCTGCATTCTTAGATAATAGTGTAGCTTGTGCCTTAGTTTGACTTCATGCTCTTTCAGAAAATAACCCATGTTTTCCTTCTGATCAAACTGAGATGCAGTGAAACTACAGCAGATGGTTTCTCAAAACATTCTACATTATTTAAAAAAAACCCCAAACAACGCTGTCTGCATGTCAGTAGTTGACTACTAAGTACCTCTTGCTCTGAATCAAGGGGGGAAGAGATATTTTGAACATTTTATGTAACATCATCCACAACACAGTACTTTTGTCCTCTCAGTAGTATTTTACGCTTCATGTTCAGAGTCTTGCAAGTTTCCAAAGACCCAAAAAATTACTAGAAGCCTCTTGGATTTCTAACTCTTTAATGCTGGAAATCAGGGTTCCATGGTGCTGCACACCTTGTATTTGGCTTCTACTTCAGAAGGGTTAAGTTTTGGTCAGTATTACAGGAAGTGGGTATATTTCGAGTAGAGTTGAAAGGAAACAAAACCAAAGCCCCACAAGTCTAATCACAGTATTTATTTAATTGTGTAGATATTTCAATCAGTGCCAGAAATACCATGACTTGGCAAACCAGTTTACAGTGACCTTGTCAGTGACCAGTGTTCTTGGGCAGTAGTTACACTTGCACTTTCTTCCCATATGAGCAGGAGAAGATCTGGTATTAAGTGCATAAATCCCTGTTGCTAATGTCTGGTTAAGTGATTCACTGCTCATTTTACACCTTCTCTGCTTTAAAATCACACATAGTATTAAAATAAAACAACTAAGGATGTAGTTTACTATATATAGATATGTTTTGCCTTAATGGATGCAAAAGAGCAGTGATAATTGCTGTGCACTGATTTTTTTTTTTTTCATAGGGCTTAAGCCCTGTAAATCTACGCCAATGGATTTCCATTCCAACAGTTAGAGGAAAAATAAACAACCCTGCACTTTTTATAGATGCCTTGGTTTCCTGGAATGGAGCTTAGTTGCTACTGTGTACCTGGCTGCAGAGCCACCTCAGGAAGTCCCTCTTTTTTTTTTTTTCTTTTTCCTTTTTTCTTTTTTTTCTAATTTATTTATAAATATGAATGTTTACATGAAATGTAGGTCTTAGTTTTGACCACTTCATTTAAATTATCATCTAAAATATATCACTTAAAATGCAGTTTTGTGTTTAAATTATATTCTAGAAAACTCATTCTTACTATTTTCATATGTATTACAGTGACACGTTTTTCATTCTGTTTACATATGCCCAAGTTAACGACAGTTTCCTCCTAGGTTAATTTTGCAGCTATAACATAATATTTTATACGATTGTTCCGTGAAATGTTCCAAATTGCCAAGTTTGTCATCATAAAACCTGTCAGGGTAGAACTTGGTGCCCTAATGGTTTGGGATCTTTTTCAACCAAGTATCTTGGCCATTTTTTCTGCATTTAATGGAAGTTCCCCTGTAGGTTATTATTTCCTTCACCTGCATCTGTCTTTATATGGCCACTTTCTAATTCGTGACCTTTGCAAAGGCGGATTCGACAGGCTGTAAAATATATCTGTAACAAATGGGTGTCACGTCGCAGAGCCTGCACTGCTGTAAAGGGTTTGTCTTGTACATAGGTTCTGTAAATCATAAAGTAAATGGTTCATGACTTTCAAGTTCACAAATGTAATCTGTCAGGCGAGCACCACAGCGAGCTTAGTTTTCTTTTTGCTTTCTTATGATTAGTAATGTTTTAATTACTCATCTAGGACAAAATTATCAAGTACAGTAAAATATGGGAAATACTTTGTTTATACCAACAGTAATTTATTTTATGGCAAATTTTAAGGCTATAGATGCACACAGCTTTGAGTCAGCATAAGTGTAGTGCTATAAATAAAGCAAATTGCTCAGTAAGTTTGTCAATTTTATTTTATAATGTTTTTAGTGAAAACTCATAGGACTTTGTAGTTGGCATTGAACTTTACCTAAAGACACTTTCATATTGAATTTAGTATCTGTTGACATTTATTTGGAATAATGAATGAGTTTGAAAATCGATACTTTTCTAAATGATTTTATTGGAAAGACACATCATTTAAAGTATTTTCCTTTCTGTTGTTGCTGATGCTCCTGTGCAAAGGTGTCTTCCAGGTTCAGCTTCTGCAGCTGAACTGCAGTTTTGATTTTAATACTCTTTATTTGAAATGTGATTACATACTGTATGGTTCGAATTTTTTATGACTGCTTTTCTAATTACAGTGGCGTTTTATTACTTTATAAACAAATCCAAAGCAAATGAAAACATTATTCCAACTGTAGAATCAATATTCAGTTTATACAGAAAACACAACTCTCAGACTTGTCTTTAATGTGAAAAATTCAGCCTTTGTGTTGTTTTAATTACTGCTAGAATAAAATTATCTTTTGTAACGTTTCAGAAAGTTGGTAAAAGCAATAAACACTCTCCTGAACTCTATTCAGGCCACTTCTGTTTTCATTGCCCAGGGCCGGGGGGTGCTGGGGTGAGACCCTGCGGGGCGGGCCCGGCCGGGGCGTCCCGCTGCCCACGGCAACGGCGCCGGGCGGAAGCGGTCGCCAGAGAACGCTGGCACTGCCCAACACAGCGGCTCGCGATTGGCCGACGAGCCCGGCCCCCTCCAAGAAGAGGGGAGGCGATTGGTCGGCATGTCCCGTCCCGGCGGAGGGAACGTCGCCGGAGCCAGCGCGCGGCGCGGCGCCAGAGCGCGATGGGCGCGGCAGCCGCTGAGGCACGGCGGGGAGCGGGAGGGAAGGGAGGGGAGCACAGGGCAACGCAAGGCAAGGGAGGGGCGAGTCGAGCCGAGGGCACGGAGCGATAGGGAAGGCGATGCGATATCCCCATCCTCCTCCCGTTCCACTTAATGACACGTTTCACAGCCCTGCACCTTCGCCACCTCTGAGCTCAGTAGGCACTGAATAATCTCATGATTCCCAGAAGCTCCAAGTCATAGCGATATCAATCCCAATAAAGGTCTGCCTGGTAGCGAGAGTGGAGAGGGTGAACTTCAAAGAGCTCCGTGTTATTCTCGAGTTGATAACTGAGCTTGAGCTGCTCACTAGACTTCAGAAATCCCTTCTTTATTATTATTACTTTTTTTTTTCTTACATATGTGAACTGCAGGTTTACAGGGTGGATTTAGGCAGACTCTAGAGAGAAAAGTTACGCTCTGGAAATTAGCCCAGAGACTGACATTTGGTGGATCCTGGAATCTGAGAATAGGCTTGGCCATTTATGGAATTGGGTGGTACAGAGGAAAAACAAAAAAAGCAAAAACCAAATAACCCCAAAAGAGCAGTAGCATGAATATTTTCATTTGTCAGGAAAACAGGAACCTTACACTAGTTAACCTTTAGAGAATCTCCAAAGAAGTTATTAAAGAAAGACTGAGATACATATATGCGTGTGGAAGTTTTTGTGTATAGCAAACACACAGATTTCCGTATTGATTCAGTTAATAAAATGAAAGAAATATTCTTCAAACATTGTCTGTATGGGTTCTTCAGTACAATTTCCTAGACCCAGCCTATCACTGGTGGGGATCTATTATGACTGCCATACTCTTTGAGAACAAGATGGCAAGCCAGTCAGAATTCCCTTTTTTTCTGTCAGACTGGATAAAGAAAAGTACCTTTTGGGAATTTTTTGTCACCTTTGATGCTTCCTTTGCTATCGTATTGACTATGTTTGAAGTCCATTTCTGTTTTGACAATAATATATTTTTAATTGCTCTTTTAAGGAGTGAGTTTTCACCTGACCTTCATCTGACCCAGCTTATGGTATTAGGATATTAGATACATTCCTATCTAGCAACAGCATCAGAAGTCTTATTAAAGCCAACATTATCTACTGCTACTTTATCCACCTTAAGCCTGTTACTCTGTGTATGATTAGACAGTGGAATTTGGCTACTGGAGTGATTAAGAAAGGAGTTCAAGGGAAAACCAAGCAACTAGTTGGCTTACAAACTATCCATATCTGGTAGTTATTGCTAATAAAGATTATAAGGAATGTGAGACACCTTCTTATTGATGAGACCATTAATTACACTGTAGTCCGTGGGGGTAGATTTATCCTTGAACACTTCTTTGTGGTTTTGTTTATTTTGGGGCTTGTTTTTTACCTTCTGAAGCTTATGTGCTTATGTCATCTGGGACAGATACTAGACTGGGCCACAGATCAAGTCTGGGGTAATTCCTTTGTCTCCTGTTTCTCATCATGTGGATTCTTTCATTTCTGACAGGGTTCTTGGAGCATTTCTTGTCCTATCCTGCATTCCAGTACTATCAGAATGCATCTCTCTTCCTATGTAATTGAATCAACATAACTAATTAAATGCAATTATCCCCAATTAAAATGAATGCATTAATATTGCTCTAATTTCATTGATTTAAATGGAATTAAATGAGACTGTGCTGTAAAGACTTTTTTCTTTTAATGTGTTTCTCTTCTTTGAAAGAGTTGTCTCAGTTTATCTGGCACAACTAAGTGAGTGTTGTTTGGTGTGTTTCTTATACAGTCCTCATGGCTGCTGTAATAGCAGGGGGATAGTTATGAGGACAGTGAAAAGCCTGGCTCCATGGAAATTTCTGCTGGCACGAGTAAAGAAGAAACACGGGGTGAGAACTTACTTGGTGACTTCAAGAAAGTCAAATAACTGTGAGAATAGTTAAGGGAATATTAATGTCTGTTTTCTCTCAGGTTTCTGGCTGATAGAAGGAAAATGGAGTTGTTTCTCTTTGTCTACCCCTCATTCAGGACATGGTGCTAATATACCTACCTGATTTAATGACTGGCTACTGATGAAAGGGGCTTTCTGCTCTTCTCCCTCGATTTACACCTGTGCATTCCTGCCCTGTCAGCAGAGACAGTCATCAGGCCACTATAACAGCAAGCTAAATTGGTAGGAAAGTAACAATATAAATGGAAGTGTATTGTTTTCTGTGTGTTTAGCCCTCTAAACTGGCTCAAGCTTGGGTCAGATCAGCTGAAGAAGTAGAGAAGAATTGCTGAGGGAAGGGGAAGAGAAGGAAAGGGGAAAGCCATTTTGACTGGCAGCTGGCTGTTAATTAATTAGTTTAATCTCTATAGTAAGGTGAAGGGCATAGCACTATAAGCTGCATGGATAAATCCCCCTTTCTGCATATTGTCCCTGCCCTTGTACAGTAGAAGTACTTTGGAGGCAAGGTAATCAGGGCTAAAGTAGGAGAGATTATTTGTAACCTGAATCAGGTTTCCCAATCCAGTGAGCTGTGCATCTAAGATGATGCTGGGAGGACAGACTGAAGAGGTCAGTTCAGGATCGGTTTGTGGCCAGAGCTGGCCTCTTTCTTGAAGGGCTTACTGACTTTTGCTGACTCATTGGCCTCTAGGAAATAGAGAGGTAACCTCAGGGTGAGTCCTCAGCTGGATGAGGGCTGTATCCTTGAATGAGCAGTGTCCCTTCATTCTCAGCAGCAGTGAAGGGAACTTGGTTTGATGTTTATCAGGTTCAATTTTGCACAGGGACTTCTGGATCAGTAATGGCAACAAACCTTTAAAATATTAGTCATCTGTTACTCTGTTTTATCTTTACCAATGTAGAGCAAACAGCAAAAGAATAGGAATGGCAGCCCTAAAGCAAGGTTGGTCGACAGCTGTAAAATGTTCTAAATAATCACAAAGACATAACTGTTCTGGATTAAATCCTAGCCATACTGGTAATCCTGCTGTTTGCAGTTTAGAGATTTAACCCAAGGATTTCACAGGATGCTGCAAATTTTAAGGTTTAACTCTGTTTGCTCCTGGACAAGTTATTTGTGTGTGGTTCGATTGTTCTTTAGTTGGCTGAAATCTCTTCTTTGCGCACATGTACTCATGGTCAAGTAGACAATTTGTGAGTTTCACAGTATTTCCTACTGTGCAAATGTAAAGTGCTTATTGCATTGTGTCGTGCCTCAGTAATATCCCAAATGGTTGGGATATTGGGGAGATGATGTAAGAATATCACTGAAACAATACATGGAAATTGTTACTCCGGAGGATTCTTAATGTGCTTAGCAATGTACCTTTTTTCTCTTAACTTTTAATGCTCTTGAAGCAATGGAAATAAATGCTTTGAGCAAACTGCATTTGGTTTAGTTTGAACTCGGTAGTTTTGTCTGCTGACCAGTAGAACAGATCCTGTTTATATTCATTCCTTGGTAATACTTGGTGCCACAGAAGTGTTCTGAGGTGTTTTTTAATAACTTTGTTGAGCAGATGCATGGAAGAGACAGGAGAAGTTTCTTGTGGATCCAGATCAATGATTCCCTGTGGTAGGATAAAGGCTTGTTTAAAAGACTAGAAATGGATGAAGTGGGCTTACAGGCTACTTCCGAGAGGGGTTTAATACAGTGCACGAATTCATACTGTCAACAGTTGCATTTTGGGTAGCTCTGTGATGCGAGATTATGTAACTGGGAAAATGACTCTGATGTTCATTTGGGAAGGAGCAGCTTCTGGTAGTTTAGGTAGTTTAGTTTTTGTTTCATGACCAGTTTTCTTCTTCTTTGCCTTTATGAGGAGGACAAATAAAAATCTGTAGCAGAAGAATTTTATGCTGCACAGCAAGAAAAGGAGGCCATCAGGTTTGATACAGAAAATCCCATTAAAGATACATTAAAGGGAATGACCAAACAGTCTGTGTTTAGTGAACAGTGAAATATGTAGAAAGGATCAGACAGTGGTACTATATCTTTGGTTTTGAAATTGAAGGTGCTCTACCAATATGCTACATCTGTATGTAATTCTCTAGGATAATTCTACCACCTCAGCCTGCCCCTGACCATTCTTTTTTTTCACTCAGAGAAGGATCTGCATCGATATTGTTGCTTTTGTTGCAGCAAGAGATTCCTCTTGAATAACCTCTTTCTATGTCTTTCTGTATGTTTCTAGGGCTTTACAAGATTTTCAATGAACAGGTGTTGTGTACTGTGCAAGTGACTTTTGTGGGAAGTCAGACCTACAGACTGAATGTTTGTCTGCAGGGATTTATTGTGTGATAATGGCCCTGATGAGGCCATGCCATACACCTCTGCTCATCTCTGGAAAGAAGCTGTGTGTCCCACTGCAAGGAAAGCAGGCAGGTTTGGTATAAGGCATTTATAAGACCTAGATTTTAAACTGCTGAAAATTTCTGTTATTGTTTGGCAGACTGTGTGACCATAGATTCATAGAATGGTTTCGGTTGGAAGGGACTTTAAGATCATCGAGTGCCAAGTCTCTGCCATGGCAGAGGCACCTGTCACTATGTTCCAGGTTGCTCAGTGCCCCATCCAACCTGACCTTGGACACTTCCAGGGATGTCCACAACTTCTCTGGGCAACCTGTTCCAGTGCCTCATCACCCTCACAGTAAAGAATTTCCTCCTAATATCTAATTTAAACCTGACTTCTTTTAGATTAAAGTCATCATCCTTTGTCCTAACACCACATGCCCGTGTAAAAAGTCCCTCTTCAACTCTTTTGCAGGCCCCTGTAGGTACAGGATTGCTGCTTGATAGGTCCCTGAAGCCTTCTTTTCTCCAGGCTGGACAACCCTAACTCTCTCAGCTTCTCTCAGCCCAGGGGAGGTGCTCCAGCCCTCTGATTATCCTTGTAGCCCTCCTCTAGACTCACTCCAACAGGCCCCTGTTGTTCTTCTGATGGAGGTCCCAGAGCTGCATGCAGTAGTCCAGGTGGGGTCTCAGGAGAGTTGAGTAGAGGGGGAGAATCACCTCTCTCAACTCATTGTATGTGTCTCATTTTTTTGTCAGATACCTCCTTTTTCTATCCTTCATTTGAGTTATTTGGATGACATAACTATTATATTCTCTGTTGTCTGGACAACAGCTTGTTGTTGACAACCTTGATGTTAGCTTGTAAGCATTGTTGTAACATAACCAGCCAATTCACAGTGAGAAATAATGGCAATAAGATGAAAGAAGAGCAAAAATCCTAATAAAAAATACATGAAATAGCAAGACAGTATTGTCTATGCATGTGTTGGAAAACCAAGGTTTCTGTATGTTAGGTTAATAGCTTTCTTGTTAACATCTGGAATTTCAAATGATGTTCTGATATAATGCCCAAAGCTTCATGAGAAAATGGCAAAGCTGGTTTTTTTCTAAAAGTGTTACCAGTTGGTTCTGTAAGTAAACATGTGTTCCTTTTGCTGCAGTGATGTAATTCTTTATATCTACTTTGTTTTTAAGGAAATTAGTTTTTAGCCCCATAATGCTAATAATGATACACAATGCCTGATCAGGACAAAAAGATGAAGAGCACAGAAAAAGCAACAGACAAAAAGCCTCCTGGCATCTCTATGAGGTATACTATCTGACGTTTTACTTTGAACTTCAGCAGGGCTTGTGTGGAATTTGCACTGGCTGCCAAAGCAGAATGCTTCAATTTGAAATGCAGTATAAACATGACAACTGTTACTCTGGTCACAAAGTTTATTTACACCTTTGTTGATTTAAGGCATTCTTGAGAAGCTGTAAATTCTTCTGTACGCAAAATGTGGACACCAGGCAACACTAGAAAACTTTATATTCTGTCAGTAGCATTGTTGCTTGTTGATCTTCTTTACACTTATGGAAATACTTTTATGTAACTATTCACACATGCAGTTGTGGTTTTTTTCCTAGGGATTGTTCTGATCTAAAAAGACTTCAGTCTCTCTTAAGTGTTCAGTCAAGAAATCAACAGGTGTTTTTCAATAACTGTTATTAAATGTGCTTTAGAATTATAATTAATGGTGATTATGGTTTCTGGCATATGCTTAGAACACTGTGTTCCATAATGATTAAAACATGTTAGCAAAATCTTGAGTAGTAGATGTCTTTCTTCTAGTCTCTTTTTTTTTTCCCTTTTTATTTCGGCAACTTTAGACCTTCTGTGTGGGACAAATCACATTTAGAATGGGTAAAAGAATGAAACTGATCCTCTTCTCATTCTACTATACTGTATTTTTTTTTATTTTAACAGGAAAAAATTGATTTATTTTGTATCTTGAGCAGGTTTTATCCAGCTATTGTTGCATATAGTCAAGTAGCTTAGCAGATTTGTTTTCCTCTGTGCCCTTTCACAGTGTCACAAGAAGGTAGGCTTAAAGATGTGTGAGTAACAGCATGGGGGAGAGTGGTAAAGAATATAAAATAAGATCAGCATTTTAACCATAAACAATTTGTCTTTGAAGAATAACACTTCAGCTAAAAATATTCAGGGCATAAATACCAACTTACAGGAGAAAGTCAAATCTCCTTCACCTCAACTCACTTAGTGAAGCTTGTATTTGCCATTTGAAGCAAAGATAACCAACACATGATGATGGGTGTGAGTCTTTGGAATCACAGAACATTTTCTCCCTTTCAAATCTGTAAAAAGATATGACAAAATGACTAAAGGATTCATCCATGTGAGGTAGGAGTTATGCATTTTCTACCTGGTTAGAGGTCTGGAATTGCTTCTGAGCAGAAAGCTGAAACATGTGAGTTGTTCAACCTAAAAAGAATATGAAAGAATGTACAACCTAAAAAGACTGTGTAGAACTGGGACAGGTAAGAAGCATAGATAATGTACGTGTTGCAGATTTTGTTGAGTTTTGCTGTTACAAATTTTAAAGAGCACCATTCTTCACCTTTTACTTACTCCTGTGTACTTGTTTTCCAGTCTTGCTTTGCATCAGTTTTCTACCACGTCAGTTTTGTTTTGCAGAGGGGGTGTGTGTATTCTATAATGGCAAGTTTTAGGTCCAAAGTTCAAGTCAGAACTTGAGAAAAGGTACTTTTGCTTGATAATATTCTTGTAAAACTTAAAATGCAGTGTTTGCCTCATGACTACTATCCCTTCCCTCCTTAGCTTCCAGCTATATATTTTGAAAGCGGTCAAACCAGTGTGACAAGAACTTGGCAAAATGTCAAAAGCAATGAACAAAAGTCCAATGGTCAATGGCAAGAATCAACAGAAGCTGTTGAGCTTGAAAAATTTAGGTAAAAATAATTTTTAAAAAGCTGATGATGACACTCTTGTATCTCTGAATATCTTTATGTATCTAAGGGTATCACTTATTGAGGTGTTAAAGGCATTTATATTTTTACATATGTCTGTTGCTTGTACTTTTGATATTAATCCAGTAGTTGAGATGAGAATTAACATACTTTTAACTTTTTGAATCAGTTTATTTTCCTGCCTTTGTAAGTTTCAAACTTTTCCACTCAGAAGAGTATACAGGTGGGAGTTAATATACTCATTTCAAATAGTGGTAGTTTCTTTTTTTGGAAAAGTTATACCATTCTGATAGTCCCGAATTATGCATGAGGCAGACTCTTAATGTCTGGCAATCTGAAATAGTGTTATTCTGTGGTAACTGCTAATATGAAGTTTCTTAGATTTTGTTGCTAATGTTATGTTGTAGCAATGTAAAATTGTCTTGTGGCAAGTTGATTTGCAATTCACCATTTTTCTTTTTTTCTTCCTCATTAGCATGACCTACAAAAATGAGAGAAATTTTAGCAAACATCCCAAATGTCAGCTGTTTCAAGATATCTTTATAACTTTAGTTAAGAACAGACTTACCTGCAGGTCAGTATATGAAACACATTCATAACCAAGGAGGGCCACTCTTTCTTGCCTTCCATGAAGAAGCAAGATGCATGGATAGGATTTCATATTGTTTCAACAATACTACTCTCTGTGGAAACTACCAGCAGCAATTCTCTTCCTAATCTCAGTTTTAAACAACCATTTGTGTATTGGCTTTGAGGAGCAAATGCTCAGGTTAGTGGGACAGAAGGAAGGACTGGGTATATGATAAAACTTGAATGATGTAAATTCTAACTGCTATGTTTTCTTGATCATTTATCTGTGTATGGTGTCTATAATCTAAGATTTGTTTTTCTAATTTATTTTACTGATTCTATTTGTATTTCATGGACTGCTGCCTTTATAGAGAGAGGCCAGTGGCTTCCATAAAATTCTGATGAGTTGATGCCACTTGTTGGTATTTATTTGTATTTCTTTGTATAGCAGGTTGGAAAGGATAATCCCTTTTCTTATGCTGCTCTCATTTATGTGAGGAAAAATTACAAGACCTTAAAAAAATAGAGGGGGCAGAGAAAGATATCTTCAGGGAAAAAAAGATGCATTTTTCAGGATTTTTTTACTATACTCCTTTGCAGTGTATTGTATTTTCCTTTTTAAAGCCCACATACATTTTCTAAAAAACCCCTTAAGTGGTACAGAAGTTTAAAGAAGGAATCCTAGAGCATTTAAAGGTATTAATGTGTAACTAGCAGAATTTACAGAGGAATCTAAAAACATCACATTGTTTGCTTAGACCTTTATTCAGAACCAGCTGGGGAACTAGGGATCTCTTCTTTGATTATCTAAATTGCAGTGAGTTTAAAACAGATCATTTAAGTTATTTGTAAATCTAGTAACTCTTTTTTGCATGTGAACTCCGTACTCACCAGTGGGAGGTCAGTGGCTCAGCTTCATTTGCCAAAAATCTAATACACTGTGATTTCCCAAGTTCTGTTTATATGTTCTGGCATACTTGGCTTGTATTTTGGTTTTCTTTGGTGGTTCTTTGTGATAGTGATATGGCAAAACAAGCCACTTGTATTAAGAATGAAAGCACCCAGGCAAGGTTGATGAAACAAGCATAAATTAGTAGATATGTAAAACCGATAAGGTAGCTGGAGTTATAAAGGTGACTTAGTAGCCCTTTGTAAATATTTTACTATGACTGTGATGATGTCCTCTCTTTGGACCTACTGCCGTTTCATTGTGCTGTTTCATTCTGTCACCTTGATCAGCATTACACACTTGGCTGGCATAACCATGTTGGTTGGGTGCAAGAAGAAATCACCCCCCCTTACTGGCATCAGTATGTACAGAAGTCCTGGTTGCAGGTAGTTTTCTTGACAAGAAAGCTGTGATCAGCTTAGCTTTAGTAGTTTGAATAAGGAGCATAACTAAGGCAGAAAAAATCCTGCTGGCATAAGCTGGATATACCCTGGTGTATCTAGTAATGTATATTGTAAATGTAACTGCAGTAGAAGAGGCTCTCAAACGTTAACTAGGCTCGGAGAATGACTGTCCACCATGGTAATATCTTCAGGGCACTTTAAAATCTGACCTACAGATTTTGCACACAGGTATATCATTGCTGTTTTCTTTCCATGAAAGTTTTATGCTGTTCTGAAGTGGCCAATTATGGAATCATAATGAAAAATGGTATTACTTTGGGCAGAATATTGGCAAAAAAAGGCTGAGAGTTTGTTAGTATCTGTTTGTAAAACATTTATTTTTATGGAAGTATTTTTAGCTACTGGTGTCATTCCCAACTGCAAATGATGAAATGGGAAGAGACCTGCCATGACCCATACACTTCTTCTGTTTCCAAGAAACTTACCCAAACAAATTCTGGCCTCTCAGTTAAAACATCAACCAAAAAAAAATACATGGCAAAGTTGTCTAATTTAAGGTTTATTTTAAATAGGGAAATAGTCATATATACTTTCAACAGACAGTGGAAATAGTGATTCCATTACTGGTATTTTATGCAGGATTACTGCCCCTGGATGCTTTCTGGAAATCTGATTTGTGTTTTCTGCCACATCGTATGCTGGAGAATCATATGTAGAAATATAAAGGAGGAAGTTCTATATGGAAACACAATCCTATTTCAAGAACATTTGAACTAAATTGTTTATTCCCAGAATAATATAGTTTTTAAAAACTGGGATAGATTATGATAATTCAAAAGAATCTTTTAAATATAGCTATTTTTACTTCTGTAACACCCATATTTTTGCATAAGCGTATTTTGTGCACTGAAGTTTGCTGTGTGGTTTCTCACTTATTTTGCCCTTTTGGGCCTTGGTCCAGATACTGAAAGTTTACATCAAAGCGTGGTTAATTTGTTCTTAGAGATGAGCATGTACCTTCCTTCATCAGTTCAGTGATAACAAGTGATGGCTGGTAATGCTCATATAATGAAATAAATTTATTTATTGCTGCCACTGTGAATATAAATGGTATTAAAAGTTCTGTGGTATGGTATGTTGAACACTTGTTGTAGCTCACTAATTGTCTAGTCAATTGATCCTGAATCAAACTGTTTTATTTAAGTGTTTAAACACTTTTTTTTTATTTGTTTGGTTTATATTTTGAATATTTCTTTTATAGGCTGTGGGTTATTCAAGCTCCATCCATCCATTTTCTTAGAGTATTAATCTGCCTGGCATTATGAATAAGGGATCCATGCTACCAGGTCAGTACATCAAAATATTGTTTCTTGCTTGAATGAGGGGATGCATATGTGTCATGCATATGAGTTGTGTTGGTGCTTGTGTTTAAAAACATTTGTTCTTATGAATGCATGCTTACATGTATGTGTCTGTATTTCTGTATGTGAGGATGTGAATTGCAAACAAACAGATTCGAAGAGTGATTTTACACCATTACTGCACAACTTGCTTAATTTCTGGTATTTCTTGTGTCGTGTCTGTTGTTGCTGACCCTAACAAAGAAACTGTAAACCTCCATGACAAATGGCTTGGTCATTGCTCTGAGCCTGAAAGCCCCGTTTTAGAACCTTTAACATTTTACCTCTGTTTTTATTTATCTACTTATTTTAAGTATTTCTGAACTCTTTTTTTTTTTTTTTAAATATATATTTTCCTATAGGAAATTCTCCACAGCCTGGGTGGAATTGAAAATCTAGCTCAGTAGAATTCCTCTTAGTACCTTTGTCCATTATGTTGCATGTCAGTTTATTATGATTAGAATGAAATATACTGTCAAAAGCAGTATACAGATATTCTTGGTTTATGGAAAGAAGTGAGTCTGTTTCTCTGTTTGCACATAAGCAGTTGGTGTGGGTTTTTTCACTAGTTTTCAAAACAGCTGTCCTATAATCTAGCTGAATTCATCTAGGACTTCTAGTTAGGAGACTTAAGAAATGCCTCCTGAAGTGGGAGAAGAATTAGAAAAGTCAACACAATTGGTTCAGTCAAAAGAAACTGTAGACTTTTGAAGGGAGATGAGTAAAGTCACCCTGAACTTTAGCAAATGACTTTGCAAAGGGAAAAGCATACTGATAAAATGTTTAAAGAGGTTTAAACCTGGGGGCTACAGTACTATTGCATTACAGAATATTTTTTCATTAAACAGATGCACCACCTACAGGCTCTTCCTGTGCAGAACAGTCTAGGTTTATGTGGTCTTCAAACTTTTTTTTCCTAATGGTATCCTTTATTTTTCCTCCCCTACTTGTAGTATATGGAAACAGTAGCAAATCGTTATCTTAATTATGGAGAAGAGCAGCATAATATAGACAAACTGGTCAACATGACATGTAAGTGCAATAGCTGATAACAGAAATTATAAGGTTACTCACAACTTTTTGTGTGAGGCTTTTAAAACGTTTAAAATACTTGAGGTGGTCATTAAGTAAGATATTACTAGATTCATTGTAGGAATCATCACACAAGTAAAAGCTGAAATTCCTGTGGAAAAGAACAGCTTGTTTTTCTACATAACTAATATTTCTTTAAGAACTTAATATCTTTTTATGAATTGAAATAAAAGAGTAAAATGAGCTAGTTACAGTAAGTTAATTGGGCTGATGTATGGTTATTGGCTGTTTGAGATAAATAGATTGTAAACATTTGGACTAAACTAAACATTTGCTCATATAAAAAGTAGTGCTCATGTATACACTGTCCTGTGCTACATGTTACTATGATTCAAATAGTTTTATACACTTTTAAAATATAAACATATTTTAAAGTTTTTTTCCCACAAATTTCTGCTGTGGTTTTTCACTTGTGAAGTATTCTGTGTCTAAATATTCTGTGTCAACCCAGACATCCCTTGCTATACAATACCACCAATCTAAGAATCTGTGCTTAACTATTGCTGGTTTGTGGCTAAACTGAGATACAGTAGAGATCAAAATCATTATAAGTAGAGTTTCATGATTCTATCATGCTGCAGAAAATCGCAATTGTTTTTAGAGAATCTAGACTAATATGAAGTTTACTTACATATAAATTATGAACAAAAATACATGCAGGGCCTTAAATTACTGTGCTGTTTAAATACAAGCTGAATATTAACTTTTTGCTTCAGGAGGCCTGATTTAGAGTTCTGAAGTGTTACACAAAACCAATTTTTTTACAATGGTGTAATAAGTTGGAGAGATGTTTTAGCATCAAAGAGGTACTAATTGTGGTTAGAAGGAACATCCTTGCTTGTCCTACTGAGTGTATTCTAAGATTTTAAGGGTATATTTAAGTGTACTTTAAATGTACCTAAGACTTTTAACATACTGTGTAAGGATTTGGTATCTTAATTTTTACTTTTCAATAAATATTTCTACATGTGTTTGAGTTGTGAAAGAAAATAATATAATTTGTATACTTACTTACTTAGTTTCATGTTTTGTTTTCCAGACCTTAGTAAATTTGTTATCTGCCAGAGACAACCACATGTTTTTTGGTGCCCTCCTTGCTCTGAGTAGCTTAGCAGAAAGGTAGGTTCAAATTAATGAGCTATAATTAACAAAAGCTTTTTAAAGTTTTCTCTTGACACAATATTAAAACTGCTCTTTATGAGGAAAACTTAGATGTTCTTAATTTTATACTGAAGCATTAAAAACTAAAGTAGATACTTTGGTCCTTGCAGCAGAATTTTTGTTCATGTAGACAGCTGTGCAAGACTGGAACCACAGAATCTGTCTTTGCAATCCTTTTGCAGGATTCTGGAATTTGTACTGACTTCCTGCATATAAAAATCTTTTGTCCTCAGCTTAATATAACAGTGCCTCACAATAATCAGGTCAAATATTGTTCAGTGTAGTAAATAATAAATGCATACACCCAAATCCACGTATATGTACCCTTGTCTCATTAATTAATGTTTAAATAAAGATAAAAAGGGAAATAAAGAGCAAAAAGGAGGACAGAGTAGTTTTCATCCATAATGGTATTATAGAAGAAAAACCGCTGTTTCTACATTATTGGTCTGCTGTCTCCCAGACTTCCCAAAATTCTGATTCAGTTTAATTTCTTTTTAAGGTCCATGTTAATCTAAATGATGTTACACATACTTTTTCAACTTCCGTTTAACCATCTCCTCTGAATTAAATGTAGGATTCTGTGTTACATTTGAACTGGGCAAGAAAGAGTTTGGAGTATATTACAAATGCTCATGGAAATTGTAGCTGTTTTTAAAAATGTACTCCATTTGCTTAATTACCAGTAAGAGACAAAATATATTTGTGTCTTTATTTTTATGCATTCACATTTACTTTTTTTATTCTGGGAAAACTGGGAAATTGTTGTCCTGTTACTCTTGACGAAGCATATTTTTGTGGCTTTAAGTGTTTGTGTGTACAATATGATACTATTACTTAAGACTTGGGAAAAAAATAATTCATCAAATGTGTAAAGAAGGAGGCTAAAGAGCAATGTGTGTTTTTCATATAATTTCATCTGATATAAATGCCAAGAATAATCAATTTGTAGTCCAGAATGTATGGAAAAAGTAAGTGAGCTCACCATTGTTGAGAACTTGCTGGTGATATTACATTACATATACAATTTTCTCTCTAAAAGGTGAGACTTTGTTTGCAGATTAAATGCGTTAAAATAAATTTTGACTTTTTTATTTAGGGATGCTTGTATTTAGAGGAATTAGAAAATGTGCCACTTTAATATACCTAAGGTCAAATTCTGATACATGTGTATTTTCAGTCACATACTGAAAAATGCAAAAGCAAAATCTTTTCCAGCAGTTTCCTTGTAATCCATCTCCTCTCTCTCCACTGATGGCCTCCAGTGCAGTGCAAATGAGTTGCAATCTTACCATAAAGTGATGCAATTCTTTTGCTTGGGGGCACCTCTTCGTTGCTCCTGGCAGACCTCAGTGGTTAGATGGAAAGCATGCTGAGCCCTGACAGTTCCTGGGATGCCCAATATAAACTAGTAAAATTGCAACCTAGAGCTGCTGTAGTTTATGCCAGAGGCTGAGTCAGATCCTACGTCCTGTTGATCAGAAAATCATAAACGTTCCTTCAATTGTTTAATCATCTCGGCTAAGACTGCTAGCAAAGCATCACTGCATTTCAGTCAGAAACTGAAAGACTTTAAAATTTGATAATACATCACTTATCACATTTAAAATTCTGAAGAGGGTTTAAAATTTCATGCTTAATTATTTCACATATATAAATGACCTTATATGTGACTAAGGATAGAGAAATTTAATACATGAAAAGGTTTTATTTAGTTTCTGGGTTTGAAAATTATTTCGGTTATATGTAAATCAAAAGTTAGATGTAAGAGCTAGAATTTGAATGTAGACAGGAAGATGATGATGTTCAGTGCTAGTTAAGGATAATTTTAAATTCAGATATAAATCTGAATTCATGTGTTTCATTAAACACACATGGACTTTTTTTGCTTCAGGTGGAAATGGATATCCTTAACCATATTTTCTATGGGAAGTCCACCTTAATTGCAGTTAATGAAAGTCTTGTATAATTCTTTTAAGGGATATATCCAATCACGTTCTAAACGTAATACTCAAACCATACTAGAGAAGAATCATGCATTTTTGTGTTATCTGTGGAACTAGGCTATTCGAGTTCCACAAATGGACTTTACAAGTTTGTGTAGTCAATGCTACTTGTAGTACTAATTCCATTAACGAGAAGATGTACCATGGATGACTGCAGCCCACCTGGCCACTTCCCATCCTGGCTGAGTATGCCTGGTTGCCTCTGCTGACATCTGAACTCTATGTAAATATAATTTCATCCCTTGTGAAAGTTTGGACCATTGTCTTCTTTTATTTTTCAAACAGTGACTTTAACCAGGTTGCAGTGACTTTGTTTTCTTTAACTTCTTTTTTTTTTATAGGAGATCTCTGTTCTTCTTTAAACTTCCTGTGGGGTTTTTTTTCCTTTGCTAACTGACAATACAAAGTAATGATGGAGTTACTGTTGAAATTTCTTGCCTTTTTTTTTTTTTTTTTGGCTCACAGCACAGTTGCTACAACTTCTTTGTACAGAGTCACGAGTCAAAGAGCAAATAAAAATGTATGAAGGAGTTCCAGTCTCGCTCAGTTTACTCCATTCTGATCACATCAAACTTCTATGGAGTATAGTTTGGATTCTGCTACAGGTTTGTGAAGACCCTGAGACTAGTGTGGAAATTTGGATCTGGGATGGAATCAAGCAGCTCCTTCATATATTACAGGGGTAGGTTTTCAGTCCTCAACATTGTGTCAATTGTACAAGACTGTTTAATATATTAAGATATATTTGACCAAGCCCTGTTTTATCAAATAGCATCTTTGGCTTGTTCAGCTGTATGTGATGCCAACAGAATTTAAAAGCCTATTTAGAACATAATGAATAAGCAATATTTTTTCCAGTCTTTTGTATTTCATTGTTATCCTAAGGTGTTTTTCATATTTTCAGTGTATAAACTAAATAATGAATGTCATAAATATGCCCTTGCCATCTGTTTAGTTTTCCTGTTAATCAGACACCTATTTAGTGAGCTAGAATTGTAAATATAATTGATAAACATGGTTAAGGAATTTTCTGTTCAAAGGCTTGTTTGCTTTTTTAAAGTGCATTAACTAACTTAGTGAAAAACATACAAATTTTCATAACTTCAGAAATGGTTAACAAAGACATATTAAGCCATTTTTTAACACTGACACTTGATTTTTGTTTTGTTTTTTCTTCCAGGGAAAGAAGTCTTGTATCTGACTGCTCTTCAGCTGGAAGCTTATCTAATGCAAATGCAGCAGGGAGAATCCAGTATCTTCATTTGTCAGATGATCCGAGTCCTGATGAGATACAAGAAAATACTTTCTCACTTCAAGCAGGTGTGTTTATAAGGTCTAATACTCTGTTATGTCTTTACATACACTTGTGCAAAAGGATTCAAAATATTTCAAAATTGTAAATTTTTATACCTGCTTTAGGGAGTAGGAGCACTAAATCAGATTAGTTTATTTCCAAATGTGTGATAGCAGCACTTATTTTGAAAAAGTGCACTTTCGTTAGAAAGAAGCAAAGCATAAAGTATTAAGTATCTGGGAATCATATGTATTTCTTCACCTGTAAAAACAATGACCAAAAAAGTTATTTATTTATTTATTTACTTTATTTTGTGTTTAGCATGAGATTATTTTTATTTGATCGTATTTTTCTTCACTGTTTAAATTTTCTGTGATAGGTGAATATGAACCATATGATTTCAAAGTGATATTCTAATAACTACTAGTCAGGTGAGGATTTATTGGTAGTTCTGGAGCAAATCCCTTTTAGAGGAGATTTCTCAATAGAGTCAAATGGCCCTAAATGTTACATCTGAATATTTATTCTAGCTTGTTGTGCTGCAATTACTGAACTGATGCTCAATGAGACTAATGCTTACCAGGTTGTACAGGTAGGAAGATTTTATTCAGTTAAGTAAGGCATTATAGTTTATGATTTCACTTAATTGTTGTTATTTGTTATCATAATTTAAGAGATTGCAAATATCCCTTTCTATAACTTTAGTACTTTTGTTTCTTTATAAATTTACACACACAGACACAGACGCAAAGTTTATCAATACAGGTGTCTGGAAGAATAAACAACTTTATTCAGACAAGGTTCATTTTGGCATCTCTTGCCATGCTTTTGTCATATTCAATATAGGATAGTAAATAAAAGTAATCACAGAATAAACTGAGAAATGTAAATTCTGAATTTCATGAAGTTTATTGCAAAAAACTATGCAGCTTAAAATTGACAGGTTGCTGTTTCACAAACAATTTATTTTTTCTTAAGAATATGGTATTTCTGAGAGAACTTCCTGGCATTCCATCTCCATGGATAAACCATTCTTAAAATCATTGGTTGAATTCCAGACCTAGTCAAAGATACACATACTAAGGACATTAATATCAGGTAAAAGCTGTAGCCAGCTCTTAAACTCTAAATGTTAAATCAAAGCCTTCAATTTAGCTTAAAAACAAACTAGAGGTATTCCTGGAGGAACTGAGAGACCAAGAGCCTTAAATATGAACAGGAAAGAAGTTTGTGTATATTCCAAAACTGTTGGTTAAGAGAAAAGGAATGAAAGTAAGTCTAAAAAAAAATATATTTTTATGATTCTTAAGCACTAAAATTTCAATAAACTGTATTGATTTAGACAACTATTTATCTAAACGATATAACTGTATATATTTTAGGCTGCGTCTGATTTCAGTACAATAAAATATCACTTGTTTAAATGAAATGATTTTAACAGAAAGGTTTTCTGCATTGCTCCAGCAGTACATGATAACTGTTGTGTCAGTAAATTGCTTAAAAATTGATGGTACAAAGGTGCAGGCCTGGAAAAGGCGTTTCAAACTTAACTTCTTCTGCTGCTCATTCTGTTAAAAGACATCAACCTCTCCATTTGTTTAAACACCAGCCAACAATCCCCTTTCAGATCAGGACATGGCCTCAAGCATGTTCATTTCAATTGGAGTTCCACCCTACAGTACCACTGTGGTAATTTTAAATCCTACTTCTTTCTTTTTGCTTCCAGAGTTGCATGTGAACAAGGTGAAGCAACTCACCTAGGTTAAAAACAGAGGACAAAGATGTGCAACTCTTTCAGTTATGTGCCAAGGAGGTCAATCTGAGTAACCTGTAAAGGTTTATATCACCTGATGTCAAAGGGTTCTTGGATCAGACAGTTGAGAACTTTTGCTTCTGTGGTAGCTGCCCTCTGCTGCCTGTCCCTCTCTGCTGTCTGTCCTCTGTCCTTGTCACACAGCCTTGGCAGCAGTCTGCAGTAATTCTGGTAGCAGACAGAATGTGTTTGACTCAATGGCTCTACTGCACAGTCCAAAACCTAAGCTTAACCATGGTCTAAGCTTAATTCTACCTTCATGAACAGTTGTAGAAAACATCAGGAACTGCAGAAGAGCCTCTGCAGAGCTGACACATATTCCCTTCAACTCTGCTAGAGAGGAGAGTAGTCTCCATCAGAGACCTTGTCAAGTAACTGGGAGAAGTACTCCCAACTAAATCTGCCAGTGCTCATCTACCTACAGAGTGGATAGAATAGTGGAGGACACATGGTTGTATGAAAATGGAAGCTGAAATCAATATGGTTTTCACAAAATCCTACTGAAGGCACAGACAGACTTCTCAGATTATAGCCTTTGGTGTTTCTCCAATTTATTTTTATTGAGACTTGAATTTTGTTCCTGACAATTCAAAATATGGTGCCACATGGTGACAGGAGATCTATTGCTGCAATTTCCTTCACCTCTAGAGATAGAAGCATTACTCCTTTATCTGTTCACAGGCTGTCTTTGTGGTATCAGTTTAAATGTAACAATGATTTAAGTCTTATACACATTTAAGCTTATATTTTAGGTGTACAATAGGATGTTGAGAACTTGTCTATTGGTATTAGCTTCTCATTTATCTGAACACTGATTTTTATTTGTGGTTTGTATGCAAAGGGGCACTATTAACGCTGACCTTTTTCTGTTTCCAGGCAAATGGAATATACGCAATAACAAAGTTGATTTTTCCAAACAAAGAAAGGAATGCTGAAAGAGCCAGTTTATTACAGGTAACTCCCTTTATTATCACTGCACAATGAAAGCCCCAACAGTCCCTGAGAATTTTTTATGAATTAAAGTTTATTTTAAAGTACAGTAGAAAAAATCATATTTGAAGGGGAACCCCCCTTCCCCAAAACAACAAATGACCCAGGAACTAAAAGTTAAATAGAGACTTAATTTCTGTTCTGATTTACTTTGTTTCTGGCACTTCATATAGTGCAAAGGAAAGTCAGTATTTTTCTTGTGATAATCTTTCCTCTACTTTTTCAGGCTGTCTAACATCAGATCTTCTTTATCGAGCCTTGATCTTCACTGAAACTCACTCTAGACTTGACACTCTACTAGTATCTGTTTATTTCTGGAGCATTTTGCTGTGGATATTAAATAAAATACATGAAGACAGCACATAAAATAGAGAAAATTTAAGTGTAGACTAAATACAGGCCAAATAAGCATAGAATGGCTCTTGGTTTTGCATGTCATTACCCCCATAAATGTACTGGTTTGAGTCAACTTAGGCTAAAGTTTATCAGTAGTAAGTAATTACCTGGTAGCTTTTGCCAGGCTCTGTGAAGTGGTGAGTGTCTCTCTAAGATATGGGAATGTAGTGCTCAGGGGTTCATGGATGAACACAGCTGCTGCTGCTCCAGCTGGCAAAGTCCTTAGCACAGCTGAATGGATTCATGATCCTGCCTCTCACCTGGTCTTTGTTCTGACAGAGCCACTGACATGGCTATAAAGCTGCTCCACTATCTAATCAGGTAGGTGTGCTTGGATAGTGAAGAAAGGCATTTCCACCGAAAAAAATTTCATTCCAGTGTCATCTTTCTCATCACAGTTCTTCTGGATTAGAATTGGAGGGTAGATTCAGTGGAGTAGGTCCCTTTCTACTGTGGTTAGGTTTTATAGCACACTTCAGTTAAATCATCTTAAGGATGAGATAAATCCAAACCTTCCTGGAGGGTAGGTATGGACCTAACATGCAGTCTAACAAACTGGAGCATATGCTCAGTATTGTTGTCTCACACAACTGTAATTTATTGCGAGCTTAATTTATTCCCGCTGAGATTTTGATTCCAACAGAATGTGTTGGAAATAACTCACATGAGCTACTAAGCTACTGTAGTTGGGTTAAACATGAAGCCACGTGAATTAATAATGGACTTAATGATCACATATGAAAACTAAATCTGTTTTGGGCAAAAAGTATTATTTTTATGAAACTTTGTTTAGCTTCTCACACTGCTACCTGTATTGCCTCTATAAATATTACTGCTGTGAGATACAGTTGCAGCTATTGGAATATCCTTTTTGAGTTTCACAGGTATTTTTCTTAGAATTCTTGCAAAGCTGGTGTGGTTTCTTTACTGCCCCATTGTGTTTTTTCAGTGATTAAATTTTCAGCTTCTTTCTGCCATGCTACCTAAGTGATCTTACTTCATGACTGTCTTTGTTTTCTCAGCAGTAAATGTGCCATATCATTAAATCTTGAAAAATAGAACTAAAGATGAGTTGCATCAAAGCATACATATTAACTATCTGCCAGGAGCTGTTTTAAAGAACTTTCTTTGTATTGGAACTAAGGTATATGGAGATAAAAGCTGAGGTACATAAAATTATCTGTAAATACAACAAATTTAGGATTAAAAAGCTGACTAATCTCTCTTTTCTCACTCTTCTTTCTTTCCCTGTTAGAACTTACGGTGTTCCACACTGCATTTTTCAGAAAAAAATGTAAAATGCTTTTTTGCTGCAACAGTACAAACCCACTGATTACGTTTACCTTTTTTAGCACTGGAGAAAAAAGCAGGTCTCAAATCTTGAGCTATCTGCAGATGAAAAGAGATGATCAAGATTTAGGTGTGCATCAGCATGTGCTGTAGCTATTGTTACCAACTTTTTTTTTTTACTTGTTTTCCCCCACTAAATATCCTTGTGTACTTTTAAAATACAGGAGGAACTTAATATATTTTTATTCCCTTTGTTATCAGGCTAATAAGATAATCTGTCATTTAAATATAAAGTTTAACAGTATGTAAGGTCAAGAGGAATGCTTGTTATTTCAGTGGCTTTTCCATATGGGTTATAAATCTTTCATTGATTTAATACTTTTCCTACTGTAGTATATATGCTTTCAGAGCCCTGAGATTTCTCTTCAGTATGGAAAGAAATCGACATATTTTTAAAAGGTATGTTAACCATATGTTTTGTGAAAACATATTTTTTTAGGATAGCTTTCAAAAGTCCAGTCACAAAGAAATACTTTTTAAATGTTATTTATTTTGTAATGGGCAATTTCTGTTCTGTCCACAACTACAGACAGTCATCCCTGCATTGCATCAATGCCAGTCTACAAGATTAGATGTTCAATGTTGGGACTTCTGTTGCGTACTTGCCAGACAACCTGGCTCTGTATGGGCTCCTTCTCCCCACATAAATCAACCTTTTATATTGAGGACAGATTTGATACTGCTGGTGATAAAACACACGTTTGCCCTGAAGATTAGCAGATGCAAGTTGCAGCCCTGGATAGCAGCAATTAACTGGAAGCAGTTAAATTTTTTCTCTGAGCCCTCTACTCCTTCACCATGGGTCTGACTTTGCATCAAGCTGTTTTACTTAGGAGTGTTGCTGAAAGGTTTGGATCAATAAGGACAAAATGTTTTCCATCAATTACGCATTTTTACCAGTAAGATGACCATTTCACCATGTTGGCAACAAAGGCTGTGTGAAATCTTAGTGTGATTTGTGGGATTAGGATAGTAATCAGAGTGCATAGGAGGTCTGCCTGTCAGTAGTGTTTCTGTATTTTTTTTATTATGTATCATAAATTACTAAAGTTCTAAATACGACTTCTGTGTTATTTTTATTTTTAAAAAGTGGATTTTGTACTGGAAGTGCCTCAGTTTGTAATGAATTCTCATGGTTGGTGATAAGTTTTTGAAGAATCTGGACTAATTTACTGTCTTTTGATTTTTCCAAATGCCCTAATCTTCTGCATTTCTACTTATTCCAGAACTTTAAAAAGAAACAAATCTTCAGTCAAGCATCTAACCAATCAGTTGTTGCCTATTATTTGTTGGGTTTTGTTTTCCTCAATCCTTTTCATCTTTTAGACTAGGATTCTTGGCCAAAAATTCTAAGATGGGTGTCATAATTCTTTAAAAGCAGACAAATGTTAATCCTATCACTAGTGCATTGTAAGAAGAAACTCAGATACAGTGATAACAAGCATAAAAGAAAGTACTGTAAGAAAAAAAGAGTGGAAATTCAGGAGGTGCATTGACTTTAAAGACTTACAGTTGTTTAGAGAATTGGCATTTATACTACTACCCAGCCAATGGGGGCTGGAGTCTGACTTTTAAAAGGGGCTTTAGCTCCCATGTATGTAGTGTTAGAGGGTTAATATCTCAATAGATTAGTGAAAAGTAGGTGTACTATTTAGGAGGTTCTGAAGTAAGTTGTAATAATAAACATTGATAAGTCTCTGCTGTAGATTAATAGCTACTGTGTGCATTGTTTCTAAAATATATAAAAAATTTTGAACCTTTCTAGACTTTTCCCTACTGTCTTGTTTGAAATCATCATTGATATTGGACATTATGTGGGTGATATGAGAGCTTACGAAGGGTTGGTATCAAAGCTAAATTTGTTAAAGGTAGGTAAAAACCTTAGACCTTCATAGTTTTAAGAAGTTGTATTCTTGCACATTTTTAGAACAAGAAAGACATAAAATATTTAAAATTTATTTATTTGTCATTTAATTTATGACTAGGAGGATGTATTGAAGCAAATTGCTGAAAGTATTGAGAGCATGAATCAGAATAAGGCACCCACAAAACATATAGGAAATCACACAATTTTAGAGCACCTTGGCAGTGGAGCTTTTGGAAATGTATATAATGTAAACTTTTCTTTTGCTATTATTTTACAGATTTGAGGGGAAGCGTCATGAAGAGGGTCTAATACCTGTTCTAGGCACAACTGTCCTTTGAATTTCAGTTGGAAAACGTAGGTGCAAAAAGGCCTTTGTGGATCTGAGCCTGTTGTTAGTGTTTGCTGCGATTTTGTTTGTTCCATGTTGTATTTATGGAACTACCAGTGTATTTCTTAAGTTTCCTACCTTACTTTCTCTTAATTCCTTTCCACTAACAGCATTTACGTCTATTGCAGGGGCTAATTAATCTGTGTAAAACCACAAAAATTCAAGCATGTTTCATCTGAAAAGCAACACTGGGCACAGATAATGTTACTTCAAACTCAGTGCAAGTTCAGTAGTGTACTGCTAACCTGTACTGTTGGACTGTAGTTCTTTTACTAATCACATCATATGCAAAAAAATCTATGATTTTAAATTTAGTGAGAAAGTTTTGGATTCTGATAAATAGTCTGGTAGCCATAATACCACTCTTCCTATCCCCATCCTACATTTATTGTACAAAGGTTTTATCTTGTTTGTAGGTTAGAAAACATAACGGACAAAATCTTCTGGCAATGAAAGAAGTCAATTTGCACAATCCAGCATTTGGAAAGGCCAAAAAAGACAGAGACAGCAGTGTAAAAAACATTGTCTCTGAATTAACCATCATCAAAGAGTGCCGCGCTGACCAGAGGCCATCCGGTGGCTTGGCAGGCGACTAGCTTCTGTTCTCCCACAATGGACAACTCTTAAAGAAAGGCCAAGGTGTGCAGTCTGCGGTGGAGAGGCGAAGCTGCAGTGCGCAGATGGAGGCTCTCTAGGAGGCAGTCTGCCCCAAGAGCTGTCTACCACAAGCCCTTAAAGGCAGGCACAGTCAGGATGTTGCTAAGCGACTGGCAGAGGCAAAGAACAAAGGAGGGATCCTTGCTGTGTTAATCCAGGCCTTTATTTCCCTGCCCCAAGGGGTCAAGAGAGACACACATCCTGAAAAGAATGAGCAACAGGAACCCCGACTGGCAGTTGCGGGGGATTTTATACAGAGGCGGAGAAAGGGGAGGAACAAAGAGACAACCAATGGGGAAGTGACAAGGGGTGACAGGTAACCAATAACCAAGGATCGGGGTGGAACTTAGTTGAACCAACCAATCATGGGGGTAACAGAACAGAACTTTCCAGAACTTAATCGATTATACAATGAACTCATTATTAAACATAAGCTCACTTGTCCAATGGACAATTGAAGAGTAAAGAGGTTTCTAGAAATGGGGGAGGAGATGAGCTTAGGAGTGACAGCCAGTGGGTGGTGATGTTAAACTCCTGTCTCCTCCTCGGATCCGCCCTCAGAGGCAGAGTCCCGGGCGGGGAAGTCCACCCACTTGATGTCATTTATCCTAGAGGTGGGTTGAGCCACTGCCACAAAAGAGCAGGTGCGTCTCATGAACTCTAGTTTGATATGTTTGCATTCTGAATTATTAACTGTGAGTTCTCATATGGAGAGCTGCCTGGTGGAAAAAGACTTGGAGATGATGGTTGGCAGCTGCCTGAACATGAGCCAGCAGTGCGCCTGAGAAGGCCAATGGCATCCTGGCCTGTATCAGCAGCAATGTGGCCAGCAGGACCAGGGCAGTGATTGTCCCCCTGTGCTGGGCACTAGTGAGGCAGCACCTTGAATCGTGTGTTTAGTTCTGGGCCTCTTGCTACAAGAGGGGCATTGAGGTGTTTGAGCTGGTCCGGAGAAGGGCAAGGGAGCTGGCGGAGGGTCTGGAGCACAAGTCCTGTGAGGAGTGGTTGAGAGAGCTGGGGGTGTTTAGCTGGGAATAGTACTCTATTTTCCTCCTGATTATTCTAGTCAAGTGCAACATTTCTCTGCATTTGGGGTAACAGTGAAGATGCAATGGAGTTCATAAACAAGTTTGTGGAATCCTTGTAGTATCCTTCTTTCCTATGTGTAGCTAAGCATTTAAAATATGGCCATCAGTTTAACTATTCTAAGCATCTACATTTCTTTCCTCATTGTAGCTTTATCGTCCAAATGTTGTACAGTATTACAGAACCTTCTTGGAAAGTGAGTATAAAGGCAGAGAATTACCACATTGTTGTACCGGTTTGAAAGCAAACCAGTGAGACTCCAAGTCAGAAATACAATTTAATAGGAAAAATGAAATAAATGCAATAGTACAAAGAAAAACCCACTGACAGAGTCAGAATACAACCTGGCACCCTGTTGGTCAGGGTGTTGATGGCAGTCCAGATGAAGTGGTCCTGTTGAAGCAGTGATCCTGTAGAAAAAGAGTCTGGTCTTCGCCTGAAGGTCCAGCAGTGTAGCTCTTGTCCTCCGGAAGTCCCGTAGGTAAGGGCTGCCCCTGCTGTTACAAACCTCTGATTTATATACAGATGGGAATTCTCAGTTCCTCCTCCTGGGTGGAGCATCTCACAATGGAATGGTGAGTCATGAGGCCAGGCATTGATGGGCCCATTAACAGGAGATAGTCCAGAGCGAGTTATCTGTGAGTCATGTGGCAGGGTCCTTGATTGCCCATTAANATTTAACTCTCAGTCTCTCTCCGAGGAAAAAGAGCTGAAAAAAACGTGGCTGAAAAGCAAGAAGGGTGCTTCCTCCGCTCTTCTCCCCACAGCAGAGAAACGCAGAGGAGTAGTGACCTTGAAGCACAGACTGCTTTGAAAAGTTTGTCTGGCCTTTTTTTTTCTTTCTCTCTCCTCTCTTGGGGCTCAGTTTAAAGGGACAGAAAGGCACAGGAATCATGTCTGGGCATAGAGCGATGGTAGGGGATACACCTGATAAAGTCACCCCAAGACAAATCTTTCTTCAAGAACTGCTACAAGTTCAGGCAGGCTTATATTCCTTTAAAATTGGGAAAAAAAAAAAAAAAAAGATGAGAAACAGTATTTTTATTTGTTTATCTATCAGTAAAACTAGATGCAATATAAACATGTAGCAGGCATCATTCTTTTCTAAAGATCCAAAGTTTACAATTGAAATGCTAAATAGGGAGAAAAGCTATGATGAGTAGAAGAGTGAATAATATAGATTGCCAGCCATATTGTTTTAATTTTCTTTTCAATAAAGAGTTATCTACATACACCTGCCTGCTGAGTGATTATCAGGCAGTGATTTCCTTATAGTTCTGGGATATAAACTGAGGAAAAAATGGAACAAAAAAGTGTAGAACTAGATTAAAATGTATCTGTCTGTACAAATTAAATTTTTAAAAAGTAAAAAATAACAGCTTCTAAAATACATTTTGCCTCAAATACTCTATTTTAAAATGCCTTCGGTATAAATATAATGTTCTATTAATTTCTTTTATGTAGATGACAGCTCATAGAGGGGGTGCCATTGGGAGAACACTTTCACTCTTTGAAGGAAAAGCAACAACAGTTTACAGAAGACAGAATATGGCATATATTTGTCCAAGTAAGAGCCTCTATCTTTTTGCCAGGACTTTCCTACATGTAATTAGTAGCACCATGTTTTTAGGCTAATAAATGACAAAGTAATGCTTATTATATCAGTCACTAAAGATAGCTGTGAATTTAATTTTATGTGCCTTTATTTAGGTTGTAGTTAAGAATCTTTATAAGGCTCTTTGTGTTTATTTTTAAGCTTTGTCTAGCTCTTCGTTATTTGCATAAAGAGAAAAGGATCATTCATTGAGCTCTCACTCCAAACAATGTCGTGTTGAGGGATAAAGACAAAGTTACAATTAGTACGTACAGCAGCTTTTTTTGAAGACAATTTCTCAAAATCTGAGGAGCATTTCTTTATAGAAACTGAGAAGGTTTCCGTTTCCTGGGTGGTGTTGGTCACTATACCGGGACGCTAGTATATTATTGCGTTATTGTACTGGTGTGTGAAATCATTGAATCACAGAATGGACTGGATTGAAAGAGACCTTAAATATAATCTATTTTCAACCCCCCCTGATGTGGACAGGCCTTTCTCTCGATCAGGTTGCTCAGAGCTCCATCCATCCTGACCTTAAACACTTCCAGGGATGGACACCCTGTTCCAGTGCCTTACCACCCACACAATAAAGAATTTTTTTCCTAATATTTAATCTAAATCTACTCTTTTTCAGTGTGAAACCATTCCCCCTTGTCCAGTCACTATGTGCTCTTGTTAAAAGTCCCTCTCCATCTTTCTCATAGGCTCCCTTCAGGTACTGGAAGGCCACAATTAGGTCACCCTGAAGCCTTCTATTTTCCAGGCTGAACAAACCCAATTCTCTCAGGCTCTCCTTGTAGGAGAGGTGCTTCATCCCTCTAATCATCTTATTGGTCTTCCTCTGGACTTGCTCCAATGTGTTTATGTCCTTCCTGTGCTGAGGATCCCAGAGCTGGATGCAGTGCTCCAGATGGGTCTCACCAGACTGGAGTAGAGGGACAGAATCCTCTCCCTCATCCTGCTGGCCACACTGCTTTGGATGCAGCCCAGGACACATTCAGCTTTCTGAGTGTTGGATCATGTCCAGCCTCTCACCCACCAGCACCCCCAGGTCCTTCTCTCCAGGGTTCCTCTGGATCTGTTCATCCCCCAGCCTGGGTTGATAACAGGAATTGCCCTGACCCAGGTGCAGCACCTTACTCTTGGTCTTGTTAAACTGCATGAGATTCCCATGGGCCCATTTCTTGAGCTTGTCCAGATCCCTTGGGATGGCATCCCATCCTCCAGGTATTCCGACTGCACCACTCAGCTTGGTGCCACCTGGAAATTTGCTGAGGGTGTATTCAATCCCTCCATCTATGTCATCAATGAAGATAATAAATAACACTGGGCCCAGTATGGACCCCTGAGGGACACTAGTTTTCACTGATGTCCATTGGGACTCTGAGCCATTGATCACTACCCTCTGGATGCAACCATCCAACCAATTTCTTACCCATCTAGCTGTCCACTCATCAGTTCCTATTGTGGGGAACCATGTCAAAGGCTTTACAGAAGTCCAGATAAATGACACCTATAGCCCTTCCCTTGTCCAGTGATGTAGTCACTCCATCACAGAAGGCCATTAGGTTGGTCAGGCAGGCCTTGACCTTGTTGAAGCCATACTGGCTGTATCGGATCACCTCCTGTCCTCCATGTGCCTTAGCATATCTTCTAGGAGGATCTGTTTCATGATCTTCCCAGGCACAGAAGTAAAATAATTGTTAATGCAAGTTTTGTGTTATCAGCCATGACTCTATTTTTTGCAGCTGTGGACATCAAATATGATGGAGGAGATGATTTAGCCCTAAAATATTAAACTATAGTTATGCTTCAAGGCCTGTTTTTATTTAAATTAGCAAGAATATAGAAATAACCAGATTACAGAACAAGTGTTAATGAACATACAAAGTATAACAGCTGTCTGTTCTATTCCAATTCTACCATGAAATTGTTTAGTATCCTTCAGTTGTTTCCAGATCAGCTGCAGTGCGGTGCTATTTGTGTAGGTCTGTAGTAGTGAATATTCTTGGTGTATGCTTCTATAATCACCACAGTGTGGAGGAAGGAGCCCAGGCAGGTTCCAGGAAAGGCTTTGAAAGCAGTATGTGTGTGAACAGTGCAAAGCATGGCATAGTTTTAGTCTTTGAGTGAATTAATACAACCTGGTACACACAGCAAGCCTTTCAGGCAATTCAGATCCTGTGGTTTTTGAAGTTCTCAAAGAACGACTGCATGTTTTCTTGCTGCTCATCACACAGGAGAAAATAAACAATTTGGATGCTGCAGAATTGTTGTGAGAAGTCTTAATGCAAAATTCAATCTCTCTTCTTTAAACATAACAGGAAAGTGTAGGCACATGCACATACCCATCCACAAAACACTCAGCTATAAATATTTAGCAACTGTTTTTTCATAGTAAATATTTTTACCTCATGATGTACATATTTAAATTCATTCATTATTAAATTGTATGTGCTAAATCCCCTCAGATTTTTAGTGATGATGCAGTTTTGAAAGAATGTGATTTAATGGTGCATTTGTCCTTGAGTGATGAAAATAAATATTCAGAGTATGATTTTAAAGTATCATATATACTAGTATATAATTGTATTTTATATCAACATACTGCCACTGAGGGGCACTCTTGTCTCAACCACCTTTCCTTATCTTTAGTCCGTTCTAAAGATGGAGAAGTCTAAATGTGCTTTCAAGTGTAAGCTCAAAATTGCCCTTGAAAAGCATTTATATTTCTGTCAAAGACTTGCAGGAGTTCAGGAAAATTGGAAGAACAGAAACTTATTGGGACCATTACTACAGCAATTAGTTTAAAACTACTGCAGTATTTAATGCCGTATTTAAACAAACACTTTATTTAGTCCTACAACTAGTACAAGTGTAGTACCTATTGAATTTTTGGGGAGAGCTGGCGACATTTTATCTATTATTTCTGAGTTTAATTGAGCCTTGTTGTTTTACAACCTTAATGAAATTAAGACTAATTTACCTTCTTTCTGATGATAGTTAGTGTGTACTGTATGGATGCATGCTGTCATATTGTTCCTAATTCATACAGTCCATGTATGCCAAAGACTGGAGCATTTGTGATCCTGGTATCTCACAATATTTGAGGATAAATGTCCATTAAGTACATTTCAAGTTGTTCTTAGTGAAAGTTTATCCTGATTTCAGTTGTGATAGAGTTAATTTTCTTTCTAGTAGCTGGTACAGTGCTGTGTTTTGAATTTAGTATGACAATAATGTTGATAACACACTGAGGTTTTAGTTGTTGCTGAGTAGTATATACTCTAAATCAAGGACTTTTCAGTTTTCCATGCTCTGCCAGAGAAGAGCTGCACAACAAGCTGGGGGCAGGGAGTGCATCCAGAACAGCTGACCTGAACCAGCCCGAGGGATATTCCATACCGTAGAATGCCAATCCCCAGTATATAAACTGGGGCAAGTTGGCTAGGAGCTGCTGATGGCTGCTCGAGGATTGGCTGGGCATCTTTCAGCAGGTGGTGAACAACTGTAATGAGCATAATTTATTTTTCTTGAGTTTTATTCTGCCCACTGTCTTTTAATTACAATTGCTTGTAATTAAAAGACAATAGTAATACTATATAAATATAAACATAAAAAAATACTATATAAATATAAAAGACTATAGTAATACTATACTATTACAATATTATATTATATTATTTAATTTTGTTTCAGTCATCAAACTGTTTTTACATTGACCCATGAGTTTTATTTTCTTTTTTTCTGATTCTTCTCCCCAGTGGGGAAGGTGAGAAATTGAGTGTGTGATGGTTAGTTGCTGGCTGGGATTAAACCATGACAAAGTTACTACAAAATGTTAGATGAATGTGAAGCATATGCTAAAATACTGAGAAATCTCTGCATTGCATTTATCCTATCAGCTTTTATTAAAAGAGAAGGTCTGCTTGAAGATCTACTAAAAACTATAGTTCCGCGTTTATAAGCTGCACACTCATCCTAAATAGAAAGAGTTTAATTTTCTGGAATCTTTCACATCTGAAAACTGCCTTGATCTAACTTGCCTTGATCTAACTAGAGTAATGTTCCAGTGGACTACCTGTGAAGCAGTATTGTGTGACTATGTAATTGGGATATGGCTGAAATTATTTTGCTTTATAAAAGAATCTTATAATACTGTTCTATTTTCTTTTCCTCGATCAGTCCTTCTGGAAATAGTAACTCTTGTTAATCAGTTGCTATGAAAATTTGCAGGCTGACGGTATAACAAAGGCAGCTCATTCATCTGTAACTAATGTCCTTAAAAGATATTATCTTTAGAGAGGTGCCTTAGTTTCAGACTCTAATGGTATATTTTGATTTAAAAAAAAATTAGTGAAGTGAGAAATACACTGGAGAAAGGGCTTCTAGAGACTAAGACTTTAATTCTGCAGCAGCCACACCAATGAACTGCTTTAAGAAAATTTTTGGACCCACAGATAGGGATTCCATACCATGTATAGGAGAATGGGACCACTCACATTCCAAATCCCTTGAAGATATCTTATACAGTTTCTGCTTTTATGTTGCTTGAAAAGGAAAGGAGTGCCTAGTGTGGGAGACATTCCCACCTTGCTGTCAGAGCAGAAAACAATAAACCTGCTGAAGAATTATGCTTGTTTGTCCTGAATTCATGGAGAAAAGTTCTACAAGTGGCCCTTGTAGAACAGTTCCAGCAGAACTTGGTAGGCTGGGACCTATGGTGAAAGAAAACAAGAATTCTTACAGAGAAATCTGCAGCTGGCCTTGCACAACGCAAGGTTATGGTTATGAGGGTCCTCTTCTAGGGATGGTCGCTGAATATCATGTCTATAGGTCTTACTGAAAAAGGAATACCTGAGGTAATACCTCATGCTCTCATGCTCTGGTGAGACCTTACCTGAAGTACTGTGTCCAGCTTTTGGGTCCTCAGCACAAGAACCTGTTGAAGGACATGGACCTGTTGGAGTCAGTCCAGAGGAGGGCTGTGAAGAGGATTAGAGGAATGGAGCACCTCTCCTATGAGGAAAGGCAGAGGAAGTTGAGATTGTTCAGCCTGGAGAAGAAAAAGCTCCAGGGAGACCTTAGAGCACCTTCCCTAAAGGGGACTATAAGAGAGCTGAAGAGGGACTTTTTACAAGAGCGTGTAGTGGCAAGACAAGGGGGAAAGGCTTCAAACTGAAAGAGACTAGACTTTAAATACAAGGAAGTAATTCCTCCCTCACCACTGGGAGGGTGGTGAGCCCCTGGAACAGGTTGCCCAGAGAAGTTTTGGGTGCCTCATTCCTAGAAGTATTCAAGGTCGAGTTAAATGGGGCTCTGGGCAACCTGGTGTAGTGAAAGTTGTCCCTGCCCATGGCAGGAGGTGTGGAACTTGATGATCTTAAGGTCCCTTCCTACCCAAACCTTTCTATGATAATAGTATGAAGAATTTTTGAATATTTATAGTCACACTGTGTTTTCTTAAGTAATGTGTGTGGTTAGATACTTTATTCAGATCTTTCTTTATTGTCTTGTTTTTAAACTTATTCAAGGCACAAATGAAAGTAAGCCCTGGAGGTACTTCATTCTAATGTGAAGATTGTATAACTTGTTTTGTATTTCCCAGGACGTATTTTACACTTGTCAATTAAACCTTAAATTGTCCTAACCTTTTTCAGGCTCTTTTAAGTTGTGTGTTGTTGCAAATGTAAACAGACATTTACAGTCTGATCCTAGCCAGGCTGTTTCTTACTGCAGAGAACTTTAAGCATGTGGTTGTTTTGTAGTCTCTAGAACTGCCCACCCTACTAATTTTATGTTTAATTTCTGACATAAATTTCATAGGAAGGGGTCCATAACTACCATCTCTTATGTTGGTGCAGCTTTTAATCATAATTGATTGAACTACCAATGCTATGAAAATATGAATACTAAATCATGCCAACCTGCAATTTTGTAAAACATCTCATTCTAAATTGATAGAAAAGTGTTACCAAAACTGTACATCTCTGGTCACATTGAAAGTCTGATTTATTGTTTCAGACACACACAAAAAAATATGGGATTTTAGGTGCAGCCTGGATGAAAGCTGTTTTTTATAGGGTTTTAGAGATTCATTGAAACAATATTATCTGTGGCTTTCCTTTTAATCTGCCCAGCTTTTTTTATATAAGACATTGAGAAGTTACAGTTCTAAATTGGAAACATGTATCTGCTTTTATTGCAGCTATATTTTACTGCAGCTGTATTTTGTTTCTAGCATAGTGTATTTCTGTCTAGAGCTCCATAGCTGCATCTGTTTGTAGGACAAAACAGAAGACTCTGTAGATCACCACTTTTCCTCGGTGTCATTTAGATGCAGCAAGGTTTAGACCTTGATGGTCAGAGGGCTGCGTAGAATCACTTGGACACCTTTCAGAGCTGATATCAAGGAGAATGGTGAGGGGTGCCATATTCTCTTTTGGGCAGCGTGTTCTGTTTAATGTTTAATACACATGATAAAATAGCAGCTGAAAGGATCTGTATGGTCTGAACCCAGGATTATATAGCAGCTGAATGCTAGTTTTGAGACAACCCATCTGTCAGATAAACTTCTAATCATAGCAGCAGCCATGGAGTGTCAGAATGGTGAATTGAATTAAACTTGGAAAGTTCAAATAGTTGCTGGGTGCTGAAAGAAAGCTACCTGTTAATTTTGTAATTCAGAATATTTGCTTGTTGAGTATGTTGTTTAAAAGACCTTTTGGCTCTGGATTCTGTTCCATGCCCAGAGAAGCAGTGGCCATGAGATAAAGTGGATATAACCAGTGCCTGTTGTGTGTTAGTCACTGTTCAGATTCATTTGAAACAGTGCTATTTTTTTTAGCAGATTAGATGGCTCATTTAACTGATATTCATTATTAGAATTGCTACCCTTCACACTGAGATTCAAGGAAGTCCTTCTAGTACTTTATTTTTGAAGTTATTTTCATAATAGGCTGAGTGGAATCTTCTACTTGTTTACATTCACACTGTAAATCAAACATTCTGGAAAACATTGGGGGATTAATAGCATGATCACACCTCTCTTAACAAATCTCAGTTTTAGATGTGTATCAGTGCCTAGGTTCCTAGTGCAGAAGTTACAAGCTTCACAAAACTGGCAATAGATTGTTTCCAAAGCATTAATAATAGCACAGAAAGAAGAATGATAGAATAGCTGAAAGGTTTACTTGGGAACGAGGAGAAGTTAATTCTGTTCCCATTCTATTGATGGAGAAAAGTAGAATAAGTATGTACTATTGTTGATTAAATTGCAAATTATCTTGATTTTAGCGTATGTTTTTATGGAAAATAAAATTAAAGTTCTAATTTTATACTCCAAATCACTGTAACTCAGTAAATTGCTAACAGACCTTCTTGATTACAGTTGCAAACTTGCTGAAGAGAAGCAAAGGGTTCTTCTCTCATCCTGAACCCTTCAGGGTAGAAGAAGAAACTGTTCAGTGGGTAGACAGTGAAAATCTGCTGTGAGCAGGTCTGAAGTTCGTATATGGGGTGAATTTTATAGTCTGTTGATATTCCTATTTTGAATCCTATTCAAAAATAAATTAAGGCAATGAACATGCAAATATGATGTCATTTTTGCGAAGATGCATCTGGATAATTTTTGTGTTGTTTACACTGCAGAAGATTAATCTACTTGTTGAGAATTTTGGGAAATAAAACAGCAAATGAAAATCTAGATTCTCTTCATAAAAAGAGAAAAAAACCCATTGCAGGTATCTAAAATGCTCATTTGAAGAGACTCCTAAGATTTAGAAAGTTTCTATAATTTGGCTATCATGAAAGCTGCAGAGACCATTCCGTAGGAGGTTAAGGTACTAGTCAAGTCAGCCTACTCCTATTTCATAGTTCTATCTTTCCTTCATGCCCTCTTCCACAGATTGTTAATCTTTTTTGAAACTGCCTTGCTTCATAGTGTAAACAAGTGAAAAAAGCGAAGGAGGGTGTTTCAGAATCTAAAGGATTATGACTGGATCGTATTGTTTTAATTTTTCTTCCTATTTGAGAATTGTCTTGTATGGTTGACTATTTTTTAACAAATTAAAAAAAATTATAATAACACTAATTAATAAGGGGTCATCTTCCTGTTTGGTCATATCTTCATTTAATGATACATGAGGCAGACCTGTCACAGTTCTCAGAAGTTATTTCATTTATTTGTTAGTTATTGTAGCAACTTTTGGAGTACAATCATCGAGTTATTTATTTTTTAAGACAGATACTTAAATAAATTAAAAGAAGCAATGTCACTAGTTTGATGCAGTTCAACAGTTGGCAGATATTTTTCATTCAAATCTCTATTATAGGCTTGAAAAAGCTAAGAATAAATACTTATGCTTAATGTAAAGCTGGTTGTCCTGGGCTTTACATTCCTTAGCTCTGGCAGCACCAGTTGTATGTGGGAGCTTCTTGCTGGCGTCAAGAAGTTTAGCTGAATTTGGAAAAAATAATTGCCAGTGGAAGGGTTTTATCCCTCCATTTCTGAGGACCTGAGCTTAAAAGGAAGAGACTATATTTATTCCATCTGGCTGATTTTTCCCTTGCTTTCTTTTTTTTCCTCCAGATAATCATTAATGTTGTATAAAAATAAAATACTACTTCCAGAACTGAGATGTTCAGCTCTCTTCTTTCCCTTACTAAATCTTTCCAGCAAGAGGAACTGAATTTATTGATTGTTGCAGTGCCTCAATACTCTTCCTTCATCAAATATTATTTGAAGAATTCCAAAGGAAGGAATTTAGAATGATTCACCCCAATTAATTCAGGGAAGTACCAACACTGAAAAATCCTCTGGTCCTTTGGGGACCTTTGGGGATTAATATTTCTTGAAGCGAACTGCCTGAGGACTGCCTTAACTCAAGGGAAAGGGAGGCTTCTTGGTGATCCTATTAATTTAGCATTCTTTCTACTTACATTTTCCAAGCACTGCAGAGCTAGTCCTTCTTTGGATATTTTGTTCAAAGAAAATTATCTGTGGCTTGAGTGTCTAGATGTGGCTTTCTTATCAAAGGCCCTTTCTGAATTCAAGAACTGCTCAGACGCTGAAGGCTTGCACTGAGCAAGAGCCAACAGAAGCTAATTTTTCTTACCTGTATTTCTTCTGATCTCCAGCTTCTTTTGAGGAGTAGTAACATTTTGAAATAAAATTTTTATGAACTGTGTTATAGTGAAAACAATTGGAATAGGCATGCTATGGGCTCTGTCCAAGTAGAACAGGAGTCTTAGAATATTTTAAACAGTATTATTTGCTACACAGATCTTCCCACTTCTGAAGCAGTATTACAATACAAAAATTACTAACAGGGTTTATCGAGTACAATAAAGTTTTCTTGCTCTTTGTGCTTGGACTTAATTAAGTGTGATGTATCTTAGCTGTGTTGTTGTGTGGAGGCAGCAGTAGAGTATTGAATTGGAAAAAACAAATTAACTGTTTGCATGGAACTTTGATTAAAAATATGGTCTCTAAAGACTGTGTGTGACATTTTGAGAAAGACTACCTGGTAATTACACATAAGGCACTTATTTTAACATGATCTTCTAAATCTACAGCTTTTGTCATAAGGTAAGGCTAAGATTCACCATGATTCTTAGCAAATTCCATCTTTGAACTTGAATTATCAAGTTACTAGACCCCCCCATGTGCTCTTTGAAATTTAATTTCTTGGAAAGTCCACCCTTCCCAGCTGTCATAATTTCAAGGAAACCAAAATAATTACCATAAATTTAGATTTTTAGATTATTAGGGATTAGCATTAGATCACTGCTTATTAGATACGTACCATCGTCATACAGTTTATTGAAATATATTAATAGAAACTTGAAACTGGTCATATAATTTAGATTGAAACCATTAGAGGTGTGCTTATAGTATTTTTAAAGCTGGTAGGCCTGATTCAAATGTGAATTGTTGATGAATGTGGAGATAAAAAGATAATTTGATCCAGTTCTGTGAAATGTAAAAGATAAAAAAATCCCAAACCTCCCTTCCACCCTCCCCCAGCTTTTCAGCTGTTGTGACGGAGCACCGATTGTCATGCAGAGAAGGTGGCTATTGAGATGTGAAACTTTTTGTCTTTTTTTAAATTTTTGTAGCTGACTTCGGGCTTGCAAAGCAAAAGCAAGAAAACTGCAAACTTGCATCAGTAGTGGGAACCATCTTATGCTCAGGGTAAGTACTCCTGCATATAACATTCAGTCCAGCGACTTCCATCTTCATGGGTACTCTTGGAGCAGATAGGGAAGTTACAATGGAGTAAGGAACAAGGTGCAAGTCACAAGCTATTCTGCAATAGTTGGTTGCCTGCCTATTTTGATGTTGCCTGTTCTTACACGTGGTGGTTACTGTGGGTTAAGTTGGTGCAAAAATGAACTAACTGCAGCAGTATAGTAACTTATTCATCTATATATAGAATACCCTTATAGATAAAGAAATGTGGGTTTGAATTATAAAAAGGTGTATGTAAACAGTATCACTTACCACCACTACATGTGATGGCCTTATACCTGTGAGAATGCTTGGCCTGCAGGCTGTGATAAGTAATTAAAGGTTCCAAGCTATCAGGGGAGCTACTGGTTGCTCCTCTGAATTAAGAGTGAGTCAAGAACTCTGGCATTTGGCAGTTGAACATAATTCATTTTGCCATTTTTGAGGTTGTTGCTAGTGCCAGAATGGTAATGATTGACACTTAATCCCTAAATCCTAAAATGGCTTCAAGAGTGAGACCTTGTAATATGTTAAATATTCAAGTCACATACCTTGGAAGACTAATGCTTATACTTCTTAGTGAGCAAAGGTAAGGGGATTGCAAGGCTGCCTTAATTGGTTCTCCAAATATTCCTGAAGCGTAGCACGATCTCTGAGTGACACTGTATCTGTGTAGTAAGAGTTTGGTGTAACTAGTTATGTGCCATCTTTTTCAACTTCTCTGAAATAATCAATTTGTTTTGTTCACTTACAACTGGGCAGAGAAGCTGTTGATGAGAAGTTATTGTGTTCTTTTAAACACCAATTTAAAATAGAGGTGTCAGAGGTGTCAAAACCATGCTACTGTGGCCCTCAGGCTCACTGAATTGTAATTTTTCTTATCCTATCTACATTTATTTCTTCTTTTTCCGTGTTAGATGCCTCTTTTCTTTTCATGGATATCTTTTGAGGTTTTTATATTTTGTAGGAAATTTTTGTTTGAGAGTAGCATTCTGTGGATTTAAATACTCTTTTTTAAATATAATTTTTGCTTATGCTATATTTATTATTATTCTCATACCCTGTCTTTGTGCATGGAAGTTCACATCAGACTTAGAACTTTGGCAGTTCTTTTTCAACCTCTTTATCCAGGTATTTGGATGCAGGATTGAGGATAAAATGTCCTTTACATGTTACAGTCTCTCAAGTAAGTGGTCTTTTGGGACGTTACTTGTCAGTTCTACTCCACAGGCAGAATCATGGAAGCAGTGATCCTTGTCTGTCTGCAGTCAGAAAAGAGAACAGGGATGCAGTACAGATGTCTTTGTATTTAGAATATATGCTTGAGTAATATTTAAAATGACAGGCTAAAATATTAGTCTTTCCAATGTCATAATAGTTTAAGAATGCTAAAAAGGCTTTGCAAACAGCAGCATGCCACCTTCAAGGTGCTTGGTTAATACTGTGTGTGACAGTGGGCTTTTTGAAATGGAAGCCTGTTCACAAGGAATAAAGTGAACTGGCAGAGTACTTTGGCATAAGTCTTGAAGGAGAAATCAAGAGCCTATAAACTTAATCAGTGCTTGGATGCGATTTTTTGTGCAGGTTTTTTTGGTATTATTTAAGCAGATGTTAAAGGCTATTAAGAAATCAAAAAAATTAGGAATACCTATCTAGTTTTTGCACACGAAAAAACAAACCAAAAAGAGAAGGAGATGAGACAGCATGGTCATCGTAGAATGGCAGAAATTGCTTTCTTGTGAATTCACAGGTAATAGTTCTGGGTAGTTTGAGATGCAACCCACCCTTCTTGGAGCAGACAATATAGTACAGAAACAAAACAATAAATGTCAAAAGTAGTGTTTGATGCTTATTTTTTAAATTTGACTAAGCAGTGTTATGGAGAACGATTCTGATAAGAACGCATCACTGTATGTACCAAACATGTTTGTATTTGGGCGTGACTGAATCAATTTTCTAATGCCTTTTTTTGAACCTTCTGTCATCATAAAATAACTGCAGACACTGTTTTATGTTTAGAGAGGGGCTTATAGAATTATGCTTTGTAATTGTGATGGTTTTTAATTTTACTTCATACTAGGTTGTATTTTACTATCACACTGATTAAATTCCTTTTAATTGGTTATGTCCCTGAACTAAAAAATCCAGCAATGTGTATGTTTAGAATACCAAATGTATTAAATGGATTTGTTTACACCCAATACATTAAAAATTGAGGAAAAGACTGCTCTAGAGAATTAGTAATGAATCCTGAAGTCTTTTCCCAGCTTATAAGTCACTAGAAACAATCTGTTCCAAGTTAGTGGTGACAGTCTTTATTATCGTGCTGTCTCAAAGGCCTTCCCAGAAGAGACAGAGCAATTGTCCGTGGTTATAGAGAACGATGTTTCCTTTCATTTATACCTTCCATTTCTTTGTTTGAAAAAAAGGATTGTAATTTAGGAAGAGGGATATATTGGCAGCAGATCAAGAGACATATGTAATTGTATATGTATAGAGACAATTCAGATAAACTCTGGGAAATGAAGTAAATTTTGAGATTGGATGAGAATCCCATCATAATTCCTTGAGAACTTAACTGATCTTGAAAAGCTGTTGAGAAGCTGTGAGTAGACCCCTCAGGTGTCGTTAAGAAGTGGGCAAGAAAGTTCCACATTAGTTGGCGAGCTAACTTGATATTTCTGAAACAAAATTTTTTCAAATGTTAGGAAACTGATGCACAGAATAATGTTATTTATTTAGCTTTTTGTGCTAAAGTTGAGGAGTTTTCTTGCTGTGGTGTTTTGAGGAAACTCCCATTTCAGTGGTAATTGGGGATATTATTTTACTTGTGTCCCTCATCTTCTCCGCTGTGGAGGAGAAAATACCCCTTGATCTTAGTTACTGTTTATGGACTACACACTCTGTCTGTATACTGTGTTATAACCAAATTTCTTTTCTAGTATTGGTCACTCCTTCTGTTTATAACCATATCTTGTGAGACTACTACATAAATCAATATTCTGGTATGATTTCATGTAGAAACCTGCAGTAGCTGCATTGCTTATTATGGTGACACATTTTCACTTGTTTAAAGCATTTTTGTGTTGGGAAAGGTAATATAAGATGAGGAAGTGTGTTGTATTTTCATACATACTTTATTTTTAGCCTTTATGATGCTATATGGTCAAACTAATTACCAGATTTTCCAGCAGTGCTTTCTTCCTCCAAAAATAGTATCTGAAACATTTTATCAGTTTCAACAGAGTTTGAGAGTTTAGGTTCTTTCAATGTTTGTGAAAATTTGGTGAAGGATAGCAAGTAGCGAAACAATTCAATCTCAGTGAAAAAATTTTTAAACTCAGCTGAAATGTTCCCTTCCAAATAGCTGTAGTACATTCTGTCGTGTGACAGTAGTTTGGTGTGTTTAGATAACCAGGAGAATAGGAAACTGAAGGTGCTGTGGAATGATGAGGGTGAACAGAAGACTAGTGGAAAACTGGTCTTGTGCTAGTTTTGCCATTCATGGAACAGATGACTCCTGGAGGGGATTTGCTGATTTGAATAGAAAGGTAACAAAAGTTAAATAATCCTTTCAGTATATTATTACTGATTTTTTTTTACCAGAGGATCTTCTGAAAGCTGATTAATACAGGTGTTCACTCTGAGAATAAAAGATAACAAGGAAATAGAATTGTGAAAGTTTGGTTGTGGTGTAGATATAGGTTTATAATAATGTGCGTCAGCAAAAAGTTCAGTGCAATTGCAGGTGGAATCCACAGAGACAATATAGGTTGAACGTGCAGGCAGTACTGTCTCCATGTGTAACCCATAGCACAACTCTGTGTAGAACATTATGTTTCATTATGGGCACCCCGTGACTGAAAAGACACCTGGATGAACCTCAAGGAAGAACATTATAAGTACTTGACAGAGACTGCCTTACAAAAAGATGTTCAAGTGATGTAATTTTATATCGTTTTTATTAAGTAAGAAGTTTGTCCAGTTTACTGTCACCTGACATTTGAAATGTACTTAATACCATGTCCATTGTGACATAGCATTCTACTTGGGAGTAAAACTGGAAATTATGTGAAACAAAGTAAGAAAGCATGAAGATATCTGTATTTATCTCTGGAAAAATGGTCCAGTGGCAATTATAGAAGTCCCACCATAAAAGATAACTTGCTACTAGACAGGAGAGAATGAAAAAAAAAAATCTTGGACTAAAAGAAAGCAGGCCACTTTGGAAGTAACATGGACTAGTTCATACAGATGTATTTTTCCTATCCTGAATACAGGAGAGTTGTTGTACTCACAACGGCTTGTAAGTAGCTTAAAGCTATACCACAGGTTGTTTACATGAAAGGGAGTGTGAAAACAGTTCTCTGTACTTCTTTTCTATCAAGTGAGTGGTCCTGATCCACCTTCCGAAGAGTTACTTTAATGCTGAGGGGTGGGGTGTAGCATGTGTCCTGGGGTGATGTTACCAGGCTTCTTTATTCCTTAACCATCTGTTTAATGCCCAAAGATACTGTATCTCTAAGATGGACCCGCGGGGCGGGGCCGGAGCCGCGGGACTCGGGTTCGGGTCGGTTCAGCGGATGGGGGTCCAACGGCTCCGGGGCTCCAGCGGTCTGGGCCGGGCTCGGGAGAGGGTGGACCGGGGGTGCTGCCCTGCTTCTTGGTGGTTTTTTGGTTTTTGGTCCCACTGGCTGGGAAGAAGGTTTTGTTAGTTCTTTTTCCCCTTCCCTTCCCTTCCCCCCGCCTCCCTGCCTTTCTCTCCTTCTCTCCAGTCCAGGGAGCCTGCGGGGTGGCCCCGGCGAGCCCGCGGGGTGGCCCCGCTGGTCCGAACGCCGGGGAGGGCCAAGCCATTGAGCAAGGAAACGCAGAGGTCTGCCTGTTGTGAGGAGGAGAAGCAGCGCCGGAGACCAACAGGTTTTTCCTCCATCTGCCCTGCTCCAGGCCAAGCGTGGATTCTGCTTTCCTTTCCCCTTCCCCTTCCTCGAGACTGGGGGGACCGGTTGCCAGCCCGTGTGGTTTTTTCCTTCTCCGGGCATTTGTTGTATTTTGAGGTTTTTTTCTGCTCTGCCCTATTTTATTTTGTACTAATAAACAGTTTGGGTTTTTTCCCACTTTATCGCCTGCTGTTATCAATTTGTTTCACTGGCAGAGGAAAGGGGGAGGTCCTTTCCCTTTGAAGGAGTCGCTCATTCCGGAGCGTTTCCTCCTAAAATTTTGTCTCCAAAACTGAGACAGCATGTAATAATTTTATACAGTCCATGGTGACTTTAGACTGCTACCTTGAGGGGAAAAAAAGTTCTACCATAATACATTATAAATCAACAATGTACTTCTGGGAAGTAGTTATTTCTGTAGGACTTGCATATATTGTACAGCAATTATTTTAATCTATAATAATTATTATGTGATTATCTCTTCAGAAGAGATGATAATGAATGAGTACTTTTTGTTAGAATAACATTAATCATTTCATCAAACTAATTTATAAGCTTGTAAATGTCTTTTCATCCCATGTTACTGGCATTTGTTTGCTAGAATTCTTCTTTCATTTTTATTTTAAGTGATGTAAAATGAGCTACATTTAGGTAAACTATGTTCTTATGACATCTGAACTGCAGGACTTAGAATACTTTTGATGGGTTTATTTCTGCCTTTCCCATTCTCACCTATATTCTAGATGTTAGCTGCATTAGTACCTTGGCAAATCCTTACTATTTCTAAATCTTACTACTTCTTGTTCCACTTTCCTTTGCTGCTCAGTATATAGTGTGCTGTTTGAATTTCTTGTGCCATTATGTGTCACCTTACTGTCTTGGATGTTTCCTAAATAACCTGCTTGCTGTTTTACCATTTCTTTGATGGTTAATTAAAGCTGTTTGCTTTTTCCATTTGGGTCTTGGGATTTAGTGTCTGGTGTGGCCTTTGTTCAGTTGCTTGCTTTTTCATAGAAGCCACATTTCAAAGCTCTATCAAGGATTGTTCAAACTGACTTAGTCCTTCCTTGGTTTGTTCCCTCTCTTCCAACTGAAGGAGTTTGAATTTAAATACCACATGATTTCAGACAGACCCATATATCTGCATTTGCTATCTGTTCTGCTGAAGAAAGCTCTTTTCCTGGGTTACTGCCCACTATCTATCTAGGTTCTCCACTATTTAATCTACACAAGCAGGGGTAAATGATTTTATGACTAGAGATATAGTACAGTGTTAATAACTATGTGATCCCACTTGCAGACAAGTAGTCTGTGTATTTTTATGGAGAGCAATGTGCCAAGCTGTTAAGCTGGGAGAAGAAGGACTATGTAAATGTAATTTGTGGATAGGTTTTGTTGATTATTATTTACAAATTAATGTGTATGTGAATTCTCTTTCTACTTCCTCTCTCAAGAAAAGTTGATAAAAGCTTTAGCTTATTCCTGAAAGGACTTTTAGAGAGAATTTGGAGAATGAAACTGTGGAATTAAATGTTTTTCTCATCACAGGATCATGTGACAATTCCATTTAAGCATCTTGTCCTATTTCGCTTCTGGTCTATTTCTCAAGGGTACCCATTGCTGTGGTTTGGTAGTGAGCTGAACAGAATAAGGTGATGTCTCAAATCTCTTCCTTCCTTCTCTTTAGTCTTTGCTCAGTTTCCCATGTAGCCTTACTTTTTCAGCTGATGTTTTTAAGTGAGCTAGGAAGCAATACATTTTAATAAAAAATACAATAAAATATGTCTAGATTATTATGTTATGAACCTGTGTACTTATTTCATCTATTGACTTTCGTGGTGGCTGTTGAGGACATCTGGGTCAACAGACTTTATTTAGATATGAGAATTTTAAATTCTATGCAAAAGAAGACAATGAAGTCACCATCTTAGGTAAAATTTTCATCTGTCTGCTTTCTTTCTGGTTGTTTTTCCATTTAATCCATACTGAATGTGATTGCTAGACAGAAAAGTTGTTAATTATCTTGTATATTAGTTTCCAGCAAATCCAAATACTTTCAAAGTCATCTAATTCATACCTTACTGTGAGACACAAGTTACTGTCAGAAACAAGTCTCCATGTGGCTGGGATTAATCCTGCTTATATGCAGCATTTTAAAAGCTGGGCATCTTATTCAAGTCAAGCAGCTAGATGATTACTGAAAGTAATGGAAAAAAATAGGCATTCCACTAATGAGTTTCATTCCACCTACTTTGAACAGTTGTTAGGATGAGATGAATCAACCTGATGTGTCTTTCTTCATTTGCTACAAAGGGATCTTAGCATAAATCTCTTAGAGAACTTTAAAGTTAGGTGAAATTGATACCTTCTATGAAATCAGTAATCAAAGATCTAGGTTTATTTTAGAGTTGTTGTAGAATTGAACTTGCTACTGCTTGTATCATTGTTTTGCAGATACTTACTTTTCCATGTCTCCCTCTAAAATGTAAATACTCAATACAATTTCTTGTTAAGCTTGGTTATCCAGCTTTTAAGCTAGATAAAGGCACTGAATGAAGTTCGTTCCAAAAGTCATATATCTCAGTAAGCAAAATCCTTTACCTTTTTTTGAATGTTCAGATTTCTGTTCCATAGATAAAAGGAAAAAAAATTTCTTGAGCTGTTTATACACTTACAGACTTTAGGCAGTTCCTTAAGTATTTTACAGGAAATTGGGATATTAATTCACTGAAAAACATCTCTGATTGGAAGGAAACTCATCTTAGAAGAATCTGTCAGATGCATGTTAGGAGTACCTTTTTAGAATATGGGTGTTTCAGGTTTTTATGTGTATGGATAGCACTTTGCCACAACTTACAGATACAATTTGCCTACAGAATTTCTTTTAAAACTAACAGTTTGACAATTTGCTAGGTATTTTTGTATAAATGTATAACATCACATGTGTGGACCACGCAGTGATGCTTGGTTTTGATAATATAAATAACAAATCACATTGAAGGGAAATTTTATTTTGTAAGTTTCAGAATGTGGCTTATACTTCCTCTTGTTGTTTTAGACTTTGTTCCATGGTGTGTCTGAAGGAATAATAAATGTAAATTAGAACTTTAATGTGTTTTTCTGTTTTAAGCCTCCCAGAAGTTCTGTATGTAGTACTGGAACACTAAATTACAAATTAACAATACTTTGATTTGTCCTTATAACTTACTCAAAGATGCATATAATGGTCTTGAAAATTCAGAAGCATAAAAAAGTTGAAACAGCTGTGCGTATTTTGAATTTAATTAGATAACTGTATTTTTATTACAGTGTGAGAGGTGATACTTCATGACATCCTTCAGTAATAGTAAGACAACTGAAGAAAGAATCAGCTTGATATAAAGATCACCTTTTCTAACAGAGCCTGCAAGGCTTTTTAAATTGTCCTTGAAACAATTTTTTTTAAAAAAATGAAGGCCTAGAAAGAATAGTAGTTTTACACACTGACTCCCAGCAAGTTTTTTCTCCTCTCCAGATCAACAGCTATGGCATGTAGATGAGAAGGCCAAATTCAATCTGAATTTTATCTTAATGGGATATTTTCCCAGTATGCCTATAGACCTTATCCTGATGAGGGAAAAAAACGTTGCAAATAGATCTGTGCCATGGTTTAACCCCAGCAATGAAGCAAACCGCAAGCAGCCACCAGTGGGACTGGGGAGAGAACTGGAAGAGTGAAAGCAAAAACCTCATGAGTTGCGATAAAGGCAGTTTAATAGGGAAAGCAAAAGCCGCACATGCAAGCTAAGCAAAGCAAGGAGTAAATTCACTGCTTCCCTTGGGAAAGCAGGTGTTCAGCCATTCCCAGGAGCACAGGGTGCCATCACATGTAACTTTTACTTGGGCAGACAAACCTCATCATTCCAAAAGTCCCCTACTTCCTCCTTCCATATAAACTAAATATGATGTCATTAGGTCTGGAATATCCCTTTGATCAGTTTGGGTCACCTGTCCCAGCTGTGTCTCTTTCCAACCTCCCACGCACTCCCAATTTCCTCACCAGCATGGCAGTACGAAAAGCAGAAGAGGCCTTGGCTCTGTGTAAGCCCTGCTCAGCAATAACAAACCTATCTCTATATTTACCATCAATGTGTTCAGCACAAATCCAAAACACAGCCCCATTCCAGCCACTGTAAAGAAAGTTAACTCTACACTAGCCCAAACCAGCACAATGTGTAACTTTTTAAAAAGTGCATAGAAATGCTTCACTTGGGGGTAAATGCACATCAGAGCCCATGAAACTAATATTTGTGGTCTACTTGTAGTAGATACTTGAATGTTGATACCTGGGCCATTGCATTATGTTGAGAGTTCTCCTAATTTTTATAGCCAATGTAACTCAGTAGTACTGTACCCTGTAAGTGCTCCCAAATGGCTTTGTTTCTGAAATGAAACATTCTGGCTAGAAAATTCTAGAGATCCAAAATACATCTTTGAGCAGTATTACTGTGTATATATGTATACACATATATATGTGTATGTGCATACATACTGAGACACAAAGACATGCACACACACACATATATGTAAAAATCAATGAGAATGTTCATAATTGTAGAGAATTCAGTTCAGTTTAGTTAGTGTAAAACAGATTCTGTCATGTTTGGGTTTTGTGGGGTTTTTTTTTGGTAGGGTTTGTTTGGTTTTGGGTTTGGTTTTTTTTGTGTGTGTTTTTTTTGTTTGTTTGTTTTGTCTTGGGTTTTTTGGTTTAATTTGTTGTTCCACATTGCCATATTAAGCATAGATTGGATTAGCAACACTGTTTCTGGCATAACAACATATGCAGGAAGTTGCCATCTTGATTTCTCCTGTGCTTTCAAGTACATATGACATTTTACATTAAGAGAATTCTTTTTTTTGTTCTACCTGCCATTGATACTTAAGCCAATGTGTCCTAGCAAGTGGTGTCCTAGCAAGTATGCAATTTCCGTACCTGGGAATTCTTGGAGGATGTTGTTTTCCGTGTATTCAAACATGGGAACGTTTAGATATGGATTACCCTTGAGAAGCATAGTCAGTGAACATCGGTGAACTATATCCTTCAGTTTTAAAGATAGTTCTTAAGAAGATACTCGTGCAATGAACTGCATTGCTCTATGAAATTCAGCAAGGGCTGGGATTTAGCATTTGTTTTCTCTAGCACTAGAGGTTTATATCTGTAAAAGCAGTGAAAGTATGAAGTTGCTGCAAAAAACAGGTCTGTCTGCCAGAGATGTACACTCTTGCAGAAAAAGTACAGAGTTCAAAGATGGGAGAACATGTAGTAGTTGAATATAACTTGCTGGTCTTCTGAGTATGAAAACAAGTCCTCACAATAGTATTCTTCTCTTTTCAGCAGCTTTTTATACTCAGAAAGAAGAACTGGTAAGAGAGATGGTGAAGTTTTTTATGCATTTTCTTGTATAGTTATATTTTGATTGACTTAATTTTTCTTGGTAAAGGTAAAAGAGAGTTTCAGTTGAGCATTATGAGCTAAGGGTAAAACTGCAAGTTGTGTTTCAGTGAAAGCTGATTTTATATTTCTAAAGCTGACTTCTTGGCAGTTCTATTTAGTGTCTCTCTTCCACAGAAAAAGCCTTCCAAACTTCTGCCAGTACCAGTTGGTTTTGAGGCTCTGATATAAACTGTGTCAATGAAATGATTCAAGGCAAAAAAATCCCAATTGTGACAAAAACCACCCAACCTAAACCAGCCACACTCCAGGGCAAACACAAGCATTTGTGTAAATATATAATGATGAGCTAGGTTAGAGAACTGAGCTGGCTTAAATATATTTTAGATCTTTGCTCTGATGTGTAATGCATCTGTAGAAGTATTTGTGCTAGCACAGGAGAGCAGACCCTGGTGGAAAAGAGTGACTGAGAACAGCAGAAGTAAGACACCACCTTGGCTTTCAATATCTTTTGAATGTACAGCCTAAACAACTTACCCTGTGTGAGGCTGTTGTGGCCTTCACAGTTTCATATGTGCTCCAAGTTTTTGATGGGGGGAAAAAAGGAGTTACAAGTGCCTCTTTGCACTTAGGAATTGGGAAGAGGACCTTGTGCTTTGAACATGCTTTTGCCTTGGGTATTTAATGATTTAGGTATGAAGAAGGTATTTGTTTCTTTGTTTTTGTTTAACAAAGCAATAGGAATAAAGAACAGCAGAATAAACCTTTTAAAAATGTAATTTGATTTATATTCATATGTGACAAGGGTGAATTAGAAGTGAGCTGGTGGCAGTTTTATTAATGTGTTCTAGAACAATGTCTTATTACAATGCTAGAGGCCATAAGTTATTTTTCAAAGTTGGTATGTTTGGCATCGCTAAGCAATAGTGTATAAAGTTGGCACGCATAAAAGCTTGAAGGTTTGTAAATTCAAATAAATACAAATCCATTTCTGAATGTTAACTGGATGTCCATATCTTTGTTTTCAAAAGTGTAAAATGAAAAACCCAAGAAGGTAAATTATAAAACATCTTGACTATTTCAAACAGAGAGGTATTAAATTGTGTTGAAAGAAAGCAATAAGTTAGCGAGTTCTCTAAACGGTTGATCAACATCAGTGTAGTTGAACTTTACACTGGTTTATTACTGGGATCTTGATTTTACACATTTCTCAGTGCTCATTAACATTTGAGATTAAGACAGACTACACAAATTTACTACTATATGCAGTGAAAAGTGTCCTTCCACATCAAACCAGGGTTTGTTTTAGAAGATACTAGTAAAAACACAAGGCAGGCATTATACAGTCTGCTGTATCCTACAGTTATTAGTGGCCTGTCACTGAATGTGGATTGGTTTTGCCTTTCTATAGACTGTTATATGAATATAGAACAGCATTCTTGGCAGAGACAGGCCATGCTTGGACTCGAAAATGAAACCGTTGAAATTACACTGATGAGAGAGCAATTATACACGTAAAAGTGGCCTCTCTTAGCTGACTTCACCCATTTTAAAATTACATTCCCCACCTGGTGGCATGAGGATTTATCACACTGTAAAATTGCCATCTGAAAGTAGTAAATTTCTGCCCTACCCTTGTACATTTTAAAACTTGGTGGAACTGATGAATAAGTGATGAATTTTTCTCTAAGTATCAGTAGGAGTTTAGGATGTCTGAAAAGATGTCTTTTGTGAATAAGAAATTATATGTATATTTTTTCTCCCAAAAATATTTAACATAATTTGTAAGGAGAAAAATGGTAGCGAGTGAGATGACAACATAATAAATTATTATAGACTTACTTGGTCATACTTTTTCCATTTCAAAATAGAAAACTGTGAAGGTAAAATTTTAACTAGTGATTGAAAATCCTGTTCCTGCTTCATCACTCAAGGGATAGACAGAATATCCCCAAAAGGCTTGTGTTGAATTCTTTATGTGGGTGAGAAATGCAAATAGCTTTCAGCAATATCCACAGGACCTCTTTATTCAAACTGTCAGTTTTGTGGCTCCTATTTCTTCTTCCATTGGTTTTAGTGGTAATTATGAAGTTATGATAATGAATGTGTATCTGTAGCTTGCAGCAAACTATCCAGAGAAAAATTGTGTCATGCAGCAACTGCTTTTCTATTTTTTTATTTTGGGATGATGCTGGTGCTTCTTTGTTTTGTTTTGTTTTGTTTTCCTTTGTATTATTTACTCCTCTTTCTGTGACTCAGAGAACTGATTATAGAGTAAAAGTAGGTTTTTTTCACACTGGTCTCCAAACACACAAATTATCCTGCAGTAGTTTGGTAAAATGAAGATGGGTTCATAGAAACCTAGAAATGGTGTCCAAATACAAGCATTTTCTCTTTCTTTGCACTGAAATTCATGGTCTTGGCACTTTTCTGAGAAAATAGACATGAACTGAAACAGAAGAGATGCTAACTTGATGTATGTAGATTTTTTTTCATCATTGTAACAGTCAAATATGGAAGTGAGAGGTTGAGTAGTCTTTACCTCTGAAGATTTTCAAGACACTACTGGATAAATTCCTGTTTATCAAGGCCAGGGAACAGCAGTCTCAATTTTATAGTGAATTGTGGCAGTCACAGGTACAAAGACTGTGGAAGTCCCTTTCTCTGCTTTGCTTTGCTGAGTCCTTCCAGCAAGTAGTAAGGCTATCCATTGCAAGTGAGCATTATTTTATAGGTATTTTAACAAAGATACCTATATACCTGAAGTTAATAAAGCTGCAGAGACTCTTTTAGCATTTGGGACCAAAGGAAACAAAAACCCCCATTGATCAATGTGTGGCGAGCTTGTCTACTATCTCTCCTGCTGTCCTGTCTCCAACACTGGGAAAAAATCAATACCCATAGGTAAGGAGGAATGGGATAAGCATGTTGGATACTTTGCTAATTTCCAGCTATTTTCAGGTTGAATTTCTTCTTGAAATAGGTATGGTTTCTAGGCATGAGTGTTGGTGTAGCTAATACCTACTGCTGGAATCTGCATCAAACTTTAAATAATTAATTGAAGATATGTTAAAGACTAAAAGCAATAACTATCATTGTTAAAATCTCCGTCAGTGGCAGATGCTTCTTTATTTAGCCTTTCATTATAACCATCACTTTTTCTGGGAGTCAGTCTTGAAGAATCACTGCTGTTTTCATTAATTCCTAACTGTCTAGTTGAAACCGAGTCTCGTTTGAAAATACTCCTTGTACTGCAGGATGCCATATACCAGCATGTTCTTACACCTGTTGGAAGCACCAGTGAACACTGTACCAAGATAACTCATTAGTGGCTTACTGAAGTTCTGTGCAGCTTGGGAAATCTTCACTGATTGTGTCCCACGTAAAGTCGGCCTGGTAGTATTGACAACATTCTTTAGAAGCTTCAAAGGCTCTAGAAAATTAATGCTGTTTTGAAAACATCATTCCCTCATCTCCTCTTTTCCTCTCCCTCGAAATTTAGGACTTCTTTCTTAATTTTGGAACTTCTGTCCACTAATAACTAATGTGAACATGAGCTAATCTAGAGAGGATAGTCATCTTCCATATAGCTATGTGGTAGTGCAAATGTAGCAGACTCAGATAAACAGTCTGTTTAAATCTCTGTTAAAAGTGTTCTTAAAGAAAAACAATGACAAAATCACATCAGTAAGCAAAATTATAAATGAAAGCTTGATTGCAAAAGTATCTCCAAAGCCAAGTAGAGATGATTTGGTTAAATGTGCTTGATGTTTTACAAGTAGCACTATACTGAGAAGATTTGGTTATTATTGTTTTTTTAAAAAATCCTAATTATAAATGTTGGGTAGTATGGGAAACTGTCTTCTGTATTTAAAATAGCTACTTCATTTTGTAAAAAGGATTTCAGAAGGAAAAACAACTATTTGAATTAAGCAATGGTCATTTTAAGGCCGTGGGCATAGAAGATTCTGTTATTAAGAATAAAAGCAGAGCTAATGTGTTGAGCAAGAGTGACTTTTCTAAGAAACAATTATAAAATTGTCTGGTAAAGGATGCTGAGAATTTGGACAGTTATTCTGTGGATATAATTCTGTGTCTTTCATTTAAAAGAATTTAGTCTTTCATTTGCTATAGACATTTGTTTAGTGAAGGACTCTCTTATAGTTAACATAATGCTGCTGGAGTAAGCTTTTTTGGCTTGAATATATAAGTTGGAAATGACCAGTGATTTGCAAACTTAGATGAAAACTATAGTTATTATCTTGAATATGTTAGCTGCAAGAATTAAATGACTAATTATACAAGTATCTGCTGCCACTTCTAGTATCTGTGGCTAGTAGCATCAATACTGCTGCTTAGTGGCAGTAAGCTCAGCCCTTGGAGCAATGGGAATTAAAATCCTTATCGGCTCTTTGGGTCTGCCCCTTTCTGTATTCTGTTTTGAATGTGTTTTATGATGTAGACATCTGTTTGCTAAAAATTTCATTAGTACTACTGTCTGGTTTCAGCCAATTGAGTTATCTTAAGCTAAAAGTTAAAGGACGAGTACTGCCTTTACAAATAATAAAAAAAGTCATACTAATGCTACACCCTTAAATGTTCAGTGTTTGTGAGTAAGACTGGTTGCACTCATTCTTTCTGGTCCTGACCAGACAGTGACAGTTTCTACACAGTTGTCATCTGAATTAGGCAAACCATATGTACTCCCACCACCCTCCTGTTTGTGGGTGGCAGTGTACAGGAACAAGAACTGGGTACTTTCTCTGCTTGGCATCCCTCACCAGTGTGGATCCAAAACATGCAACCTGACTGCAGAACTGTTTTGCCAGTCAACAAGTACTGTACCCCACCCACATTTCTAACTAGCAGATGGTGAGGCAAGCCTGTAGAACATGGTGAGGGATTTTACTACATCGCTTAAAAGTAAATAAATAATATCTGGAAATCCTATTTAAAAATCTAAATTACAGAACTAATTAGCCACAAAAGCATAGCATCATATAAGTATGGGATTTTATATTCTCTGTAAAACTTTCATGGTCACATTAAATAAATATGACTTCAGTAATTTAAAGTATTTCTTAAGCATGAGACAGTATTTTTTTTAAGGTATTGGTCATCCTAATGTTCTCAGTATCAGAGATTTCTGACTAAGACATTTGTTCTGGAAGAAAAGATCAAATATTATTTTGCTGCAACTCATTTAGATTTAGAAAAAAGGGATAAGATAAGCCTTCAGAACAAGAAATCTTTCAGCATGAATAAACAGAACAAATTACTTCATTAACTTCCAGCTACTGTGCATTTGTGTGAAACTATGCTAAAACTATAACCCTGTCAGTACAGTATTCTTTCTATGATTTCCAAATCACAATATGATTTTTCCGAGTCACCAGCTCGTGGGCTGCTGTTAGCTCTGGATATCAAGCAAGGTTTTTCTCTGCTGTTCAGGAATCAAGATATTGTAGGCCAGGTCATGGTTGCCTCTGTTTCTCTCTCAGTTGTATTCAGCTTATTCTTTCTGTTGCTGCTCTGCAGCTTTTTGCATAGTTACATAAATTTGGCTTGAATAATCTCAGTTTGGTATTTTAATATAATTTATTAATTTAAAAATAATAATTTTTAACTTGATCTCTCTATGCATTAAAATTATCACTAGAATGAAAGACCAAGATTCAAGTCAGATTTATTTTTCTGAATAGGAGCATGCTTAGAACTTTACTAAGACAAGGGCTTTGCTTTTCTGAGCTCACCATCTATATGATAAATTGCAATACTAATGTTTGCTCTAATAGGCACTTTTAATGCACAAAAAGGAGATTTCCACTAAGACATCTAATGAATTAGTGTCACAAGACAATGTGATTACAGAAATGCTATTATGTTCTAACACAATATTTAATAACCACTCTGTGGTTATGTATCAGCAGCAGCAAGATCAAAGAAAATTGCTTATTAGGTTTGACCTAAGAATCTGTGTCTTGTTTGATCAATTTTATCAGAAGATTGTGACCGTCAGTCTCTCTCACTTCCCTGCACTGTGACCTCTGTTCTGACTTTCTATTCTGTTAAGTTCACTTAATTTATCATTTTTCTGGGGACCTCATCCCATATATTTTAAAAATCTACATTTTGCACTTAGCAGCAGAATATCCTCTAGCATCATGAATTGAATTTACACAGTACCTCTGAGCACCAAAATAAGGCATTTTACCAAAGATATCTGCACTATAATTATGAAGATATAGTGGTTCCGAATTCTAAGGTGAAAGAAAAAGGTAAACAAGTCAGTTTTCAAGTTGATTTTACAGATGACAGAAGTCAAGTATTTTTAATATCTCTGAATGAAAAAAACCAAACACATTCTGTGATATGATCCTTACTTACTGCTAAGACTTGAACTCCAACATCAGAATACACCTACTAATGTAAATTGTTATCTTCCAGGTTCATGAAATCACTGATGAAATTAAGCAAAAGAAGTAAATTCTGTTTTATACTCCATCAAAGCTGAAGTTACTGCCTTCTTCCATTTTCTTTAAATGTATTTTACAATGGTTTTTTTGTATTGTCATTTGGCTGCCTCCTGAGTATCCATGTTGCATCCTCTCAAGGAATGCATTACAGTAGTTTTAAGAGGATGAAAATGATACGAGTCAAGTTTGTTTACTTACATTAATAGCAAAACTATATCCATTAGCATTATAAATACAGGAGTTGTATTCAAATCTTTCTGATGTCTGAATTGTATGATGATGTGCCATACTTATCTGTCCTCTAGTCTGTTTTATTGAAATGCCATCACTGTAAACTAGTTCTAAATGCTGTAGTTCATTTGTGTCCATTAAGTCCAAAGAAATGTGAGTGGAAAGGACAAGTGAACAAAATATAAACCCCTAGTATGAGAAGAAGTGCAGTAGAAGTTGAAAGTTTATTCATTGTACTTCTCCTTCAAGAATTTGGCTGGTAAAGGAAACAAATTCACCCTTTTGAATGTAATCGTGTGTGCTCTGAAATCATGTTGTAGTGAGTAACTAAATATTGGGTGTTTTTTTTTTTTTTTAGAAAATAAGCCTACTTCTAGATGAATTAATAAAACACTTTGGGCTTGCATTGCTCTCTACCTAGTCTTGAAGTTGTAAAGAGTGAGCTGTATGGAGAGAAGGCTGATGTCTGGGCTGCTGGATGCATCCTTTATCAGATGGCCACCCTGAACTCGCCATTTTACAGCACCAATATGCTCTCCTTGGCAACTAAGGTATTCACACTTGCCAGATTGTAGGAAACAGAGAAGCAANAGATCAACCTCCCAATTATTTCTGCATGTGTTATCATGAATGAGAATTCATGTTTTAAGGTTATTGACATGTAAACTGCTCTCAGCTCTAATGAGTGCTCATTGATTTCTTGTGAATGAGCGCAAGAGTTTATCATTGTGTGAATTGCTGTCTTGCCACTCTAATTGCAAAAATTGCTTGTAAATGTTCAATATTGTAGCACTTTAATCTACAGTAAGTATGTACACTAATGTGGATACCTGACTGGAAGAGACATTCTGCATAAGAAGATGTATTCTAAGTTGTTTTGCTAGTTAGAGCTGATGATATAATACTCATCAGGTAGTTTCAAGGGGCAATACTTATCATATTGGATCTTCAAATAAATAATGGAGTCTTTTTCTTCAACAAACTGTAGATTTTTTTATTTTTCAGATAGTAGGGGCTGTGTATGAACCTGCCAGAAGGACTGTACTCTGAAAAAGTGTCATTTACCATTAAGAGGTAATTACTCATTTTATTTCAACATCCTGGTGAAAAGATGATTTTGTTTTGTGTGCTTCAAGCAGAGATAATGTGACAATTTGCAGACTTTAGCAACTGCCAGTATTCGTCTCTGAATAGGAAATATCTTTGGATTTGAAGTAAAACAGAGCTATCTCCTTACACCAGTAGTAACATATACAATATAGCTGCACACATGCAACTGGAAAACTCATACCATTATAGTCAGGGCATTCATTAAGCCACTATACACTTTATATTCAGTACTGAAATTTACATTTAACAATATCAGTACTGTACTTAATTCCCTACACATCATTTTTTTCCCCCATAAAAATCCAACATTTTGAGTAATTTTCAAATGCAGATTGTGGTCAAGAAAATAACGCTGTTACAATATGTTACTTATAGATCACTGTATGATCATGTTCATAGCTTTTTCTGTTTATTTGACTGATGGAAATATGTTTTTCACTACTTTATAATTCTGTTAGCACAGCAGCAGATATAACAAAGTAATGGAGGAAAAGATGAGCCTGTACTTGCTACACTCACTCATCACGTATTTCTTAGCTAAGTTTATATCTTCCTGGAGATAATGTAATGTGTAAGGCAAAGTATAGAGTGAATTAGAGATTTAGTTAGCTCCCTTGATTTTTCCATTTTAGAAAAAAAACCAACTTAGCACAAAAATGCTTATACTTTCTCACTCAGATATTCAATTCTGTCTCTAAAAAGCACATTACTGTACAAAGACTAAAGTTTTTATAGTATGTTTTATTGTACAAAAAGGTTTCTGTTATTTAAAGACCTTGTGGATGAAAGACAACAATGGGGAGTACAGGAGTTAATAGAAGTAACATTTATGATTAAAAGGTTCTGAAATGAATTTTAATGGAAATATTAAAATCTTTACATTATCCAAGAATTTTTCTACGTATTTTACTAGCAGTGGGAAGCATGACGTGGTTTTTTGTTACTATTATCTGCCAGGGGGCGGGG
>VZTH01005111.1:71192-120706 GCA_013397815.1 Aleadryas rufinucha
GGGTGGCAGTCCTCAGAAGCCTCAGCCGAATGGTCTCAGCTAATTGCAGCAATTAGGGCTGTTCCTCAGCTGCCGAGGCTCTGAGGGGTTCTCTCACCGGCACCGGGGTGGGGGGGGCGCGGGGACAGCCCGAGGCTGCTCTGGGAAGCGGAACCTCAGCACCCATCTTCCCCCCCCTCCCACAGGAGCTGCAAAACCAAAAGAGGGCACTTCCTGTCTCCCCCAAGCTTTAAATATGGAAATCTCGAAAAAGCGCCATTGGTCAAAAGAGCTGTCTATCAGCTCAGGTTCAACCTACCACAAGGTAGCAATCAGATCTCAGAACAGGTGGTCTGGGTCCCTCTGACAACTGCCCTGCCCCATGTATCCCTGAAATTCATTGTTCACAAACCTTTGGAGAATGCACTCTCTCCCACGATCTGAGTCATTAATAAAGACATTAAATAGTACTGACCCAATACCAGTCCTTGGAGGATGCTACTTCCAGCCACCAGCTGCACTTTGTACTACTGATGACATCTCTTTGTGCCAGAAGGTTCAGCCAGTTATCTTCCTACCTTATAGTCCTTTGGATACTGTAGGATATTGTGTCAAACAAAAGCCTTGCTAAAATAAAGCTACCCACAGTGTATACTGCTCTCTCCTTGTCCTCAGACAGCACTCTCATTGTAGACACCAGTCAGCCTAGTCAGGTATAACAGGTGTTTGGTTAATTCATCCTCACTGTTCCCAGTCACCTTCTTGTTTTTGTGCTTGAAAATTACTTCCAGAGGAAATTGCTCTATTATTTTCCCAGAGACTGAGGTGAAGCTGACTGGCTGTCAGCTCCCTGAATTTTCCCTCTTGTTTTTCTTGGATATTTGTGTGATATTCAGCTTTTATCAATTTACAGGAACCTCCTTTTGGTCCTTTTAGACATGACAGATAGTGGTATTGACCAATTGAATCCCTCAGACCCTTCTCATTTGGTCCCATGAGCTCATGTACATACAATTGGCTTAAATGCTTTTTCACTGTATTTTCTGCTATGTGGAAGTGCTTCATGCTCATAGATTCTACAGGTAGCCTCAGAGATCTGATACACTTATGACCAAAGCTTCTCAATGGAAATGGAGGCAAAAGAGGGATCAAGTGTCCCAAACTTTTCCACATTGTTTGTCACTAGGTTGCTTAGTGGGGCCACATTTTCCATAGTATTTTTTTGTTGGCCTTTCTTCTGCCTTCCACATCCGTTGCTAGTTTCAAATTTTTCAGCTTCTGCTGAGGTTTGGCTTTCCTAACTTCACCCTTTGGGCAATATCTGTATTCTTCCTGTGTAGCCCACCCCAGTTTCCTACATGTAAGATTGGGCTGTTCTAGTGCTTTGAGATGTCCCTGAAGATTAGCTTGCTTTCCCAGGCTTTCCCTTTACCTCCCACAGCAGTCTTCTGTGAGATTCTACCAGGAAGATCCCTGTACATGCTGAATTCTGCTCTCCTGAAGTCCTGTGTTGTAACCATAAAATCTCATTTTCTCACCTCTCTCAGGATTTTGAACTCCACAGTCTGATGGTTGCTGTAAGATCAAGAGGCTGCCGTTGGTCTTCACATCCCTGCCTCTTTATTCCTTATCTGAGAGCAACAGGTTTGGCAGAGTGGCTTTCAGCTCCATCAAGAAATTGTCATCAGCAGATTCCAGAAATCTCCTGATTGCTGCACTCAGCAATATTACCCCATCAGCAGATATCAGGGTCGTTAATAGGCCCCCATAAGTGTCTGGAATCATGAAGCTTCCTCCATCTGTCCAGCAAAGGCTTCACTGACTTTCTCTCTGCTTTTGTGTGGTTTATAGTAGGCATCTATCACAATGTCACCCATGTTGGTCTGCTCCTCTGATCCTCACTGATAAGCTTTTTACTACACATGTCAGGTGTTGGACTGCAGCCTGACTTCAGCCTTTCCTCTTCAGTGATAGAAGTCAGAACACCACCTACGTCCCCTGCCCTTCACACTTGACCCCAGTGCACTGTGGTTGCTTTCAGTGTGTTCAGAGTTGGCCCTAATAACGTTATTTGTGCCCACACGAATGAGCAGCAAGAAGTAATAGCCCAAGTGTCAGGATGAGTCTTGGTAGTATCCCCACAATGTCCTGAATCCAAGCAACAGACATCACATTCATCAAATTGATCAAGTAGATGGATGTCTCTGTTCCCTCAGCCTCAAATGCCTGTCAGCTACTGCATCTTATTTGTGATGTGAACACTTGATTCAGACTCACCTGGCTCTAACATGTCCTCCATTAGGCTTTGTTCTTCCTCACCTATTCCTAGGTCACTATACCTGTTCTGTAATTATTCCTCTGTAGTTAGAGGAAAAGCCTTCCTTCTCCCAGCAGAAGTCATAAGTCTTCAACCTACCTCCTCTTGGGAGCCTTCATCCACTGCTCCTTTGAGGGCAAGCTCTAGATATTCCTTTTTCCTTGCATTGTTTTGAGAGTGTTGTCTCTGTGAAGATCCTGACATTCTCCTGTAAATCCTCCTTCACAGCTGCTTTGTCCAGTGGTGCAGTGCCTTGACCAGAGCAGTCCCCACAAGGGAGGCCACATCTCCCCCATCCCAGGAAAAGGCCCAGGCACTCCTTAATGTGTCTGGGAGTGCACAGCTGCAGCCCCCAGTAGCAGTTCTGTCTGGGTCAGTGTCCGGGATAATTGTTCCAGCTGCTGCTGGAGACCGTGCTGTGATGTGTCAACACCAAGGCTGCCCTGCATCAGACTGTCCCAGGCAGGATGAATGAGCAGTGCTGGCCGGCACAACTCCATAAATACCAGGGCAGGAATGCAATGGTGGAGAAGGCTTTTTAGAAACAAGTAAATAGAAAATGTTCTTTCTGTAGCTGCTTGACTCCTAATGCAGAGGCGCGTCCAGACATAGTGGAGGTCAGCTCACTGCTGTCTGATGTAATGGTGAAATACCTGGATGTTTTATGTACCTCTCATCTCATGTTGGGGAAGAAATGGGATTGGGAGAGGAGATGAACCCAGTGGTACTTCATGGAGGCTAATTGAAATGCAGTAACCTATCACCATCAGCTCTCCATTTTATCACAAGTAAGTACATGTATTAGGCTTTATTTTTTGTTATCATTGCTTGCCGTATCTGAGAAAATAAGGTGCAACAAAGCAGAAGATAAATGAAAATGAAAAGATCCATCCTCCTGTAATGTTCTTCCATGCAGGCTTTTTAATTTATTTTTAACAAGGTATTCATTTTTTGGGGGGGGGACATTCTTATGCAGGAAAAATGGCAGTATCTTAAAACCCAATGTCATTCTGTCTTGGAAAATGGCATTTTTATGGAGGTTCTTACAGTTTTGATTATAGCTGATAACATTTAATTATTACTGCACATTTGTGAATGGTTTGTAAATAGGAGAATATGCACTTGCTTAGGGTGGAACAAATTGATAATCTTGTGTATGATTCATAAACAATGACACCTAGAAAATGGAACCTACACAAATAAAATTTTTAATTACAGATTGCAAAATACAGACCAGTGATGCTGGTAAGGTATTTGCTCATATTTTCTAACTCTCTGATACAGTTTTGCAGAAATACTTCTTACAGTTCTTCCATTTGCTTCAGGCTGTGTTTTAAGCACCCTTCATGAAGTACATCAGTATTTTACATAATAAACCAAACTCATATACAGTCTCAGAGAATTTATTTAAAAAATAGGACAATGGTTTTGTGTAGCAAAAGTGTCCTTTGAAAATTGTTATGATAATTGGAAAATAAAGTTATAATTTACACAGCCACTCTTGTCTGTTCAGATATTGCATCTCTTAGATTCCTTTTATCAGGGCCCAGGAGTTTGTACTGAAGAACCTCTGTGTAGGAAAAAGGTTTTCTAGAACACCTAGTCCCAAACATCCTAGTCTTCACCTTTCAAACCTAACACTTGTAAAAATAGTTAATATTTTTTTCAGTATTTTTTAAACCTATCAGTCTAAGATAATTATTTATTTTACACCATTTTTTTTCAATAAAAAGAATGCCAAAACCTACCAGCAAACTGTAACAAACCACTGCCTTTAGAAATGTAAGACATACTGGGATGAAAAAAGGATACAGAGTAGGATTTGTAACTTAAAAGACTATAAACATTTTTTTCCATGTTTTTTTTTCATTTAAATTTTCTTAACCTAAAAATTTGGAAGCTTGTTGTTTGTCACTATTTTTTTCTGTCTTGATACAGTCATTCCCTTGCATAACTGTGATGAAATCTGCAAAACAATGTGCTATAGATGGAAAGATGCTAGGTTTGGGATTTTGATGCAGTTATTGTGTCTATGAGAGAAGAGTGCCCTATCCAGATATTTGTGAGATATGATAGAACTGATAGTTTTACATAGAAGTTAGAATACTTGTGTTTTGTATAAATACTTGGAAAATACACCTATCTACAAAACTGCCTGTGTATTTTGGGTGATAATGGCTAGTTTTCTCAAGGAAGAAACACTGCAGTTCTAATTCCACTCCAATAGATATTTTATTATGCATATTAAAAGAACAAGAGGTTCTGACAAAGATCCAGAACATTGAAGAAATAGATGGAAATATGGCTTAGTAATGAGAAGTGGGAGACCTAATTTTGCAAATTGTTGTAAATAAGAATAAGGCTAGGATCTTTCAAATTTCAGAGGCATGTTACAGGAAACAGGAAACAGAAGCCATGTTTCTTTCTTCCTGGTATTTAGGGAAAGTTTATAAAGTTGAAGAATTTCTAATAAAGAGAATAATTATTCCTGAAAAGTTTGCCTTTTGAAAAAACAAGGCAATGTTCTGACTAAAACTGCTTGAAAGAATTTCAAGCAGCTGCTCCTGAAATAAAAGCTCTGTGAGATATAGACAGCCTAATTCATCTTAGTCAAGGCCCCAGCAATTCCACACCCAAGTAATTTGTCATTTTTCCATGGTGTCAGAGAATTCAGTGTTTCTGCCATGTAGTTCAATGTTTTGTTGGAGCCAGCTAGCTTATACTTTGCTTTCTCTACTAAAATGTACTTATGGCCTCCTTTTTCATCCCACTTGTGTCATATTGTGAATGTTTCTGAAATAAGGACTGTACTCTCTGTCCTTGTTTATGGAACTAAAGAACAGAGATCTTTTGGAGCCAGAGTGGAATTTGTTTTATAAGTAGTTTAAGAATGGTTTGGAAGCTGTTAAGTAGGCAATTGAAAGGCAGGTCAGTAGATGATGAAGTATAGTTACCTTGTGTGGTACGTATGGCGTAAAATCTATGCTTGAAAGTATTCCCAGTAAAAAGAATCATCAGCAGCTCCCCACACAAATTCTTATATTTCCTAGTTTTCCATAGAAATTGTTGTTTATGTTAGAATAGAAACAGATGTTGGGGTGACAAGTGTTTGATAGAGTTAGTGTGTTCAGTTCTGAAAGGTTAAGATTGCTGACATAACACATGGTACAGAGGACCCAAACAAGTTAATTAAAATGGCAATAATTCTCTCTCATGTTTATCTTTCATTTCAAGGTGATCAATATTGTATTTTGAGGCTCTGAGTAGGAAGAAGTGGAGAGGGAAAAGGTAGTGTGTGTAAGGTCACCAAACAGACCAGTGGCGAAGTTGAGTTTTCTGTGTTCCAAGGTAAGCATGAGTCTCAAAACAGTAGTGTATCTAACTAATAAATTACCTTTCAAATATTTTCCTTTAAAGAGATGAGCATGTAGCCAAACAATAATTTGATTGCTTTTTTGAAGTATATAAATTTGAAAAATGTATTTTGTCTGTTTAGAAAGCAGTGAAAATAAGTCACTTTTATTACTTTGGAAATATGTGTTTTATTACATGGGCATCATCCATTATTGTTTTATTTGCTGCATATATCCTGAAATGTTTTCAACTTTTCTCTCATTGCCACATTTTTATATGTAAAATATAAATATACCTAAAACAATATAGAATCATGAATATTCAGTTCAGTCCTGTATTTTGAATGTGGTGGAGAACAGTGTAAGTTTTATAATTGGAGTCCACCAGCTAAAAATATATAACAAAATATGAGCCATTTGTCCCTTCTGCTGCTCTCAGAGAATATATTAAAAATGGGCAGACATGGTAGACTACCTGGATGGTCAGAACAACTTCCTTTTCTCAGTTTCTGTAGCTCTGATCTGTGCATATGGCACATATATTCTGTCACATTCTTTCTCTATGCCTCCCTGTGTTCTTTGGGAATTTAAGCTTATTTTCATTTTTGTATCAATCATGTCATTAGAATACACATTTCATTTTTAACTTCAGATATGCAAACCCATGTATTCAGATCAAGTTCTCAGTTACACAGAGTAATGGGAGACTATGATGCTTAGACAATGGGAAAAATAGGTCCAACTTTTTTTCTGAGTGTAGTCTGATCTATGGAGTGGCTCCCCATTCCATGTTGATCGGGGCTAATTGGGAGTCAGAAGTCATTAACAGTGCTTGGTCTGAGCTGATTCATTTAGGTTGCCCTTAGCTGAGTGCTTTGTCCTAGTGTTCAAATGCACGAGAATGCTCATTAGCAAGGCTGCTCTCTTCGTTTTCCTGTTTTCACACTTGCACTGGTCTTTCCCTGACCCAGCATACTGGAGAGCATGGCTTATAGACCACAGCAAGTCATCTTCCATCTAGACAGAATTTTTAGCTGCAAGTCAACACTGGCCCCCCCAGGCTAGTTCTGAAGGTGTCAAGGTATTGTGCTGCTGGACTAGGTTGCTGCTGCTGGAAAACATACTCTGATTATTCTTCTTGCAGGCAGCTTGGCTACAGCCTGTGCTGGGAAGTCTGCCTCTCTCTCCTGCAGAAGCTGTTCGACTATTTGTTGGCTGAAAATAGTAAAAGAAGCAGTGTAGCTGTTTTCAAACTATATCTAAACCACTAAATTTAAACTGAAGAACCTGACCAAACCTGAAATAGCTGGTGCAGTTTCCTGGCATATCTGTGACATAAACCTTCATATTCCACCGCTAGATGCTTGAATTGACTGTACTTTGTCTTTTCTATATTGGTTTAGAAACATGAATGATGTATCTAAAGTCTCAGGATATACTGGGATTTCTTTGTATGTCCCTTCTATCACAAAAACCCTGATGTAAATAATTGTGAAGCACTTTGTGCTAATATCTGTAAATAGAGCATGTTACTGTTCTCACTCTTCTTCATCCACAGGAAGGGATTATCTTTATCCCGGTTGTTTTCTTCATCCACAGGGGTGTGTGGCCAAAAGGGGAAGGATTAAGATCGTGGCTGAAGAACTCATGCATTTGTAACCCTGAAGGGTACTGGCAATTCCTGTAATTCAAAGCAGCTGTTCATTTCCTCCAATTTTTTAGAAGAAATGAGGCTCACAGCTCTATGAAAGACAAAGAAACACAATATAATTTAACTGCTTTTTCACCCACTCATTTCCCCCCATGTCCAAATTCAGTTCTGCTCTGCTGGCAATTGTTGTGCTAATAATCATGTTACTTTCTAAGCATCACCACATGCATTACAAAGCAGTACTTAATTAGCACTTCAATTTGAATTAATCAAGTTTTTTTGTTAACTCAGAAAAAGACATAAAGATTGGATTAATGTTAATTTTAATTTCCTTTTCCTTTGTGTTTAGAAATAGATTTTGTGCCGTTCAGAGCATAAAAGATTTTCTTTCTTAGAACAACTGTGTATATATGCAGCAATTGTTTTAGTATTGGTTAAAGCAATGACTATGCTTGGGTTTAAAACACTTACCATGCAACAGGTTATTAATATTTCAGAAATATAGTCCAGTAATTATGCTAGGCTAGAATATTAAAATATTTTTCTTAAAATTATCACTAAAATTTATTAATTTTTTATATAAAAATATGGATGAGCGTGACTGTGCACTGCTGCATACATATCCCTTTGGAAATGAGTGAGGACTGAGGAACACCATGAAGACTTAGCATTCCACAAATTGTTTTCTAATTCTTCCACCTTTGACTCCATTGTGACACCATTCTGTTCTGTTGTTTATGTAGCCGGTACTAGAATTTGTCTAAATGTTATAAGTGTTGGTGTGATAAAAAGAAAGGAATCTTTTTACATTTTTACTATTTACGTTTGGAGAATAAAGTGACAATGCAAAAACTTTGCAGGTATAATTTTTTAAAGAGTTGCTGAATGTTTAATTTGTTAGTGCATCAAAGCTTTTAAATAGAATTGCAGAATGTAAGGGAGGAAGAGTTGTCAGAGATTGTCTTGTCCATTTCCAAGCCTTAGTTACCTGTCACTCCTGAAGGTTATTTGACCAGTCAGTCTTAAAAATGTCATGTTCTAGAAACAGATTGGAAACAGCAGAAATGCAAAAACTGTCTTTACAGTCAGCAATCATATGTCTGATTGAGTCTGGTTTTTTTCCATATGAAGACAACATCTGCAGTTAGTCTGATGCTTGAAGAAAATTTTGGTCTTTGCTTGAAAGAGTATATACTTTATGTATGTCTGGTTTCCAGGAGATACTAGATGGACATATGCATGTGCACATATGGGATGTGTATGATACTTGAAATTTTCAGACCCGGTCTTAAACATCCTATAAGAGCTCTGATAGCACTGAGTCCGGAATATCCCCAAAAACTGTTTGCTGAGCGCATTCAAATCTGCTACATAGTGTATGAACATATATTTCTCTCTGCAGGATTCCAGATAGATGCAATAGTTAAACACTTAATTACTGAAAATCTACTCCCCACAGTGGAAATATGTAAAAGTTATGATTTTTCTCTTATATGTTGCGCCCTCCCGCCGTGGTTTTTTTTCTTTTCTTTTCTTTTTTTTTTTATTTAATTTGAGCTGAATAATAAAAAATGTGGAGACAGAGAAGGAAAGAAATGAGAACAATCAGAGTTCTACAGAACATGACTTATAAAGTAAGATTGACATGATTTTAAGTGTAGTGTTCAAAACTGGACCTAACTATTCCAGCTGAGAATCTTATTGGTACCAAGTACAAAGAATACACAAATCTTCAGATTTATTCTCTTCTTTACATATCCAGTATCCTGTCTACCTCTTCATAACAGCATAGTATTGTAGTGTCATATTTTGTTTCTGATCCAGCAAAATCTCCATTTTTTTTGCTGCAGAGCTTCTGTCACCCATCCTTCTCTAGTCTATGCATTCATGTGGTTGCTTCTCCTTGCTCATAGAACTTTGCATTTTCCGTATTTAAACTTCATCAGTTCTTTTAGTTTGTACAGTTTCTCAAAACTTTCTTTGACACCAATTGTCACTTTCATTGACACAACTCTGTGTTTGATGTATATGCTGCTATATGATATATGATGTGAATGTATCGCAGTCTGGGCACCTTTAATAGGCACTCTACCTATCCATTATGCAGATTATCATTATAATTCAGTGACAACATTGAGTGGTTTTGCTACAAGGTCAAAAAGGAGCCTGATAAATTGTGCTCGCTACCCATTTTCAGTTTAACAAACACTCAAAGCAGTTACCCAGTTGAGTACAATTTTTATGGTCAATTATTCAGCCAACTGATCGTGATTTTGTCTAGGTCACACTTCCCTAGCCTTCTTCTAAGATGTCATGAAAAAAATTGACAAAAGCCTTGCTAAAACCCAAATATGTAGCATCTACTTCTTGTTCCTCATGCACAAGAGATGTTACCCCCTTACTGAAAAAGATATATTGGTTTAGCCTGGTTTTTTCCCTGATGACTAATTTCATGTTAGTTATTATTTATTTTATTGGTAACTTCTAGGGTTTTATGAATAGTTTACTAGTGGAAATAGGTTCCAAAAAAAATTGTCATTTTTTTTTAATAGAAATTCAATTGACTAGCATAATACTGTAATTGTAAATGTCCCTAATAAAGAAGATTAATTAAACACTGTTTGCAAATGCCACTAGAGAGCTCTATATTTCATGAAGACAGAAAAGTTAATTCTTCTGGACAGCAGTATGACAAAACAGAGCTAAACAAAAGTATAATAAACAGTATCTTTATTTTATTTAAACCTACTTTTTTTTTTTTTTAAAGACTTTTAGATTCCTGATGGAAGTCAAACCAAACAGTTTAGGTTTCACTTTTCCAGAAATGAAGTATATCTTGATTTTACAGTATTGATGGTTAACAATGAAGAGATAGACGCTGCAGGTATACAGGATATGAATGAAGACAGATGTTTTCTTCATGGCTGGAACACAAATTTCCAGAGATGCTTTTGTTCAGTAATAAAGGTAAATGAATGCTGGTAGAAAAAAATGTTAATTAGTTCATAATTTGAACTTTTTTTGTAGGGGCACTTTTCCTCTTAGCTTTCCTTTTCAACTGTGTTTTTTTAATACAAGAATGCAGAATTTGTTTCAGCAATCAATCTGATGAGGGGGGAAACTGAGGCACTAGTTTATAAGGAAAATGTGGAAATAAACTGGATCAACTGATAGCCTCCAGAATGATTTGTAAAATACTGCACTCTAGAATCAAGTGTGGGTATGAGCACAGTTCGAATGAATAAATATCAACCTAACTCCTTTTTAAATGTTTGGGATATTTTGAATATTCCAGTTTCATAGATTTCTTTGAAAGGTAAGTATCTGTCTTTCTCCTTATCTGAAAGAAGTCTCTCTGACACCTCAGGGCATATGAAAATGATTGTTTCAATGTGTTGGAGAACACTTTTCTCCATGATCTTCTCACAAAATTATGTTCCTTATATCCTTATGTCCTTATGTAGGTCCTTTAGGTCCTACTCCTATGGTGAGCAAAAGTGACACTGAACTTGCATCCCAGCCTCTTCTAGTCAGGAGGGTACTTTTCTTCTTCTAAATCAGCCAGTTGTCCTACTTAAAAGAGAAAAAACAGTATATAATATTGCTTTTGAAAATTATTAGTTATTTTCTAGGTGGAGTGAAGTATATCATAGCAAATTTATTTATTTATTACTCTCAGGTTAGTAATGAAATACTATAGTTTTCTATGTTCAGCTATTATGTAAATGGACCAGATTTTATTTATGGACAGGTTATAGATTTACAGTTTATATAACTGCTTTAATGCTCTAGGATATGTTTCACTGATCTTTGAACAGTTTCTATAGCAGGTCTGTCAATTATTTTTAGCTTGAGGTCTATGGAATTCAGTTCAGACATTTCAAACAGGTTTCCTTTCTTGATGGACAGTGAGATCTGGCACCAGTTGGTATCAGCTCTCTTTTTGATCTTTTTTTTTTCCCCGTCAGCTCCACCTGATTTACAAGTTGTTAACAAGTAGTCTTTTGAGTATGAGGTTCAATATTGAAAATGTTGAAAGGAGATTTAATTTTGAAATGTTCATGCAGTTTGTCCCGTCTCTCTCTTTACTTTGATTCTTTTGATATGGAACAGGTGAACTGGTTCTCTTCAGTAACTGTGCACTGACTGTTCAGGGCACAAGAAGTGTGTTCATGTATGCCAGGACTGGAGTGCTCTCTTAAAGTGAGTTTGAGAGTCATTGTTAGTGGTTTTCATGCTGTGCTACACTAGCAGTCACTGCTATTGTGGCATCTTGGACATAACCTCAGTCCAGTACTGAAGTATAAAATGACCTTTTCCCACCAGAATTTAAAGGGAAAATCTTGACAAGCCATCTCTTGGCTTGTTAAGTTATAGATTTGGGAATAGAACAAAAGATAGGGAAGTAGTTGAAGCAGACTGGCAGACCGTTATGCAGGCAGTGGTGCGTATAGTCAGTGCTCAGGGATGCAGTAAAGTTTCTGAGGAGAAAGGGTTTCTAGTGCACTCAGTCTGCTGTGTCCTAATAAAGTCAAAATACTTCATGGGAAAAACTTTGACAGAATGTTGTCTTAGATATAGGACAAATTGTCTTATACAGACTTGGTAAGAATATAAGTATTTAGGAATGTATTATCTCCTGAAATTATTTTAATATTAAATATACTTATTTGTTTAATCTGATATATTTATATGATTCATCTCCTGTCCTCCTTTATCATGCTTTACTTTGACAAGATAGAGTAAAAAGAAACATGAATTTATTTACACACAACAGAAATAACAGAAATAATATGTGAAGACGTGGAACAATAAAAGATCATAAAAAGTCTTCCTTCAAAATATGTTGCATTAAAATAGAAGCAAAAACAGGGATTGGGGATTTCTGTTGTTTCCAGAAAAACTATAAACATCAACAGCAGCAGAGGCAGAATTTTATATGCATTAAAGAACCCTGTGCTACAAACAGGATGCAACACTTAAATGTTACAGGCAAATAATTTATATTCCATGTTTTGATTTTCTTAGCTCTGCTTTGGTAATGCCAGTCAGATATTGGTCATTTCAGCCTTGGTGTCTCTCTGGCATCGCATCATATCAAGTTCACTTCATATTTTACTACTATCTTGACTGTTACGCAGGTTTTGCTTTTGCATTCTGCATCCATTTGCAGAACTGGACTGTGGCTTGTTATCTAACATGGAAGAGAGCAAATCTACCAATGCTTGTTCTTACCTTTGTCCCATCTGTTATTTTTCCTTTGTTCAGTGTATGCTTCTGCTCTGTCATTTGTTTCATTTTTCTCACTTTCAGTGCTTGTTGTGAAAAGATTGCCATCAAGAACAAAGCCTTACATGTAAAGAATAGAAATAAATTGTTTAGTTTTAGAGTTTGAAAGTCTTGCTCTAAATTTAGAATCAGTAACTGCACCAGGTACTGTGCAGTCCTGGACTAACAGCTAAGTCTAGTTTTATGTGTGTATACACAAGTGACACTTCAGTTTTTGGATTTTCTAGTGAGTGCTGGAAAAGGACAATATCTAACATTTCCTTTTTGTTCTTTCTTGTCAGAAAAATTATGAGAAGTTGAGTCTGCATAGTAGGAGCAGTGGAGCAGCCAGTTGCAAAAGCGAATTTTCAGAAAATACTGACCTTCCAGTTGACAGTTGTCAGTCTGCACATGGAAGAGATGAGGAAAGAACATACGAAGCAATCCTGGTAGAGGATCACAGGACTATGGAGAAAGGTAGACATTTGCAAAAGAAGCATCAGGGGTGCTATCATGCTGGTTAGAGGTGGGTTAAAATCTTCTTTGCTTTCATTTTATGCACAGGTATTTTCTCTGAATTAGACTATGAGATGGACACAGTGGACAACTCAAGCAGCTCCAGTTCAAGTAATTTGAAAGAGTCTGCTATTGGTAAGATTCTTTAAGAATGAAGTGTACATCGCTTTCTAACAGTAAAGCAGTTGTTTAGTCCAATATATGAGGAAATTTTATTTGTTGCAAGTTCACAATCTGTTGTGTTACGTAAGTAAAGAAAATAACTGTCTCTGTGACAGCCACGTCCAGTTTAATGCATTCAGTATCACCAAGACTTTGTGTAGCTTTTCCCCATATTTTGCAGTAGCAGCTATGAAAACTGGAATATTACTGGGCTCCTTGAGAAAGAAGGTGGTTTTAAATTTAAACATAAGATGACTAATATTGATAAGAAACATATGGAAGAGTGTGAAAAAGAAAGTTGAAAGAGGCAAGCTTTAGCTGTCTGGAAGAATTGACTGAATGGAATTGAAGGAATGTGTGGATTTTAATTAGGACAGAATTATGTGACAAAACACAGCATTAATTCTGCCTGTAGTTATTTATGGTAATCAAATAGGAAAGCACCAGCTGTGTTGGGTGTTATCTTAAGTAACAGCTTTTTGGGATTATATTTCCAATTTGAAAATTTAAAGAAAAAAACAAAACCAAAAACCCTAGATCTAACCGCTGAGTTACTTGCTAGATTGTGAGCTACCATGATCTACCTATTAAATGCAATGGGATTCTGATTAGAGAAAATCAAAGTGCATTTTATACTAGAAAAAAAAGAGATGGATGTTAGAGTTAAGCAAAATTTAAAACACCCATTCATAAAATATGTGGATTATATAAAATGTACTTTTAAAAGGGAATGTAGCTGTCTGAAGACCAACAAACATTATTGCTGCAAGGTCCCAGGCTTCAAAAAACCTGGTGGCTGGATTTTCTTTCCTATTTTGGCCCAGGTACGGAAGAAATATGACCTCTTTTTATTGAAATGTCTAGCCATTAGTGCAGGGCAAATAGATGATTTGGTAATTCTACTTAAAATCCATTAAAATTATTTGCTAATTGTGACTGGATAGCCTGCCATTCTGAAGGCTGGAGGATCTGTGGCTAGCCAGCCTTGAGATTCTTGTCAAAGTTTTCTTTAAAAAACAATAATTTTAAAAAGCACTTTTTTTTGGTCACTTTCTTGTGCTAAGAGAGTATCAGGAGAAAGCTACAGGATACAGGGAAGCCTTGAATAACAGTGAGAAGGAGCTGCATAGAATGAAGCCCTTAAGAGAAAGCAGCTTCCAGAGACAAAGTTCTGTTTTGTGTTTATACTGAAGAATAGCACATTGTGTGTCTCACAGGAATGTAATTCTTTGTGAGCTAGTTCAGCATTGTACACAGAAATTTGAAGTCTATGTAGTTTGTAACTTGCCACACCCGAAGCATTAGTGGTAATGATTTTCTTGTAGTTAATTATTCTTTGTCCAGATTTAGACATTAACAAAATATTAGCTTTCCTAATACTTGACTATTACCGTGCCATATTGCCATAGTTTTAATTAATTATTTTAAGTGGAAAGATCCAGTCAGTTCCTGTCAGTCCCAGTAACTTTAATCAGCATTTCTAGAAGTCATTATCCATTTTCCTCCCAGCATAGAGTCTAATTATTGTATAGATACTTCAGGATTGCTTTTTCAGAAAAATAACTCTGCAGTCTTACATTCTTAGATCACCTGTAGTTCCTGCTTAATGTTAAAGTCAGTGCTATAGATCAGTTGTAATTAATGCTGGCAAATGTTTCTACTTTTCAGGGGTAAAGAAAAGATAGCTTTAAAAAAATAATTATAAATTCAGGATAATTGGGTATTGCTTGAGCTATGCTCCATTCATTAATAATAAGTGGCTAACAGAGTTTGAATTATCAGCAATGGTTTTGTCAAGCATGTCAGCATTACAAGGGAAAAATGTGACCGACTTTGATCTAGCTAACTTGGAAACTGCTAACATGAAAATGAGAGTTTTAATTTCAGGTATATTGATGAGGATCATGAAAAGATTTGTCTAATCATGCTGTCATCACATCATTCTCAGAGAAAACGTGATCATTCTAATTTAAAACTAGGGTGATATTTTATAAAAAGGTGTGATATGCTGAGCTGTTCAGTAGCACAGAAGCTGGTATGGATTTGTCAGTGTAATGGGGTAAGCTTTTTTTGTAGTCCAAGATTGTCATAATATTTTTAATGCTTTTGCATACACAGCATTTTTCAATTATGCTTTAAGAAAAGGATTATTCTTCTTAGACTAGACAATGTCTTTCTACAAGACCAGCTCCTCCAACAACTCCCAAGATTGTCAAGTGCAGGGCGTGTAGATTCTGGAATAGTTGTTCTTGGTACTTGAAATGATTAATCCTACAGGAACAAGATTCTGCACATTTCAGAGCATAGCAGCAGCAGTGACAGATGCATTTTTCTTTTCCTGAAATCATTATAATTTCAAATTATAAAGATTGACAGAGGATAGGGACATACTGAGTCAAAAAGCTGAGAAGAGTGATGAGATGGTAAGTTTATTAGTTGCACTTTTTTTCTTAGTTTAAAATTACAAGGTTCCCAACTTTACCTTAGCTTAGTCATGTTAAAGGGTTTTTACTTGCATTTGGTTTAACCATATGTGTAACCATACGTTCACTTCTGTTGGTAAAACCTAATAGCAGGAAAATATGTCACATGTCTTAATGCACAGTAGTCCAGTAGAGCTGGTGTGTCAGCTGGGTGAGAGTTAAAAAATTTACTCTTTGTTTGGGAATGCTCTTTTGGACAATATTTTTTGTTTCCCTTAATCATGTTCATTTACAACACAATCAGGACAATGTCCTAAATACTTTGAAAGACAGTTCTGTGTAGAACATGTTATTAGAAAACCCTGGTCCAAGGGCTTTATGTACTTGTCCTGTAACCTTCCTCCCAATAAAGACGTAGCACACAATAGATTGTCGCCTTGCGTTCCTAGGCTGCCCTTCGGCCAAGGACGCCGGCTATAAGGCCCTGTTGGCCAGCACGAGGCAGTGCCACTGCTAGGGCAAATCGTGCGGCTGGCTCGCACCTAGGGAAGCTGGCTCCTGGGAAACAGCGAGCGAGGCGCAGATAACAGAAGGCAAGGAGGCAAAGGGCGCGGGAGGGGGTCTCCCCCAAGGTCTCCGTTTATTGAGGCGAGGGTTGGAGGGGTCTGGAGCAGTGGAGGTCGGAGGGAGAACTCCAGGGATCTGAGGGTCTGCAGGGTCTTAAAAGGGAGGGAGAAACTGGGTGGAGCAAAGGGAACTGGCCAGTAGGAAAACGGGTAAGGGACGGATACAGAGGACAAGGATCCAATAAAATTTCAAAAGGGGAGGGTACAATAACCAAGGGCCAATGGGCAACCGAAGATAACAGAACTTTCCAGAACCTATCGACTATGCAATGAACTTATTATTAAACATATACACATTCAACCAATAACCATCCCGGGAATCCCGAAGGTTCTAGAGGGGTGGGCAGGTCCCAATTCCAAGGCACGCCTCCTCACACGGAGGTCTCCTCCCCTGGCCCTGCCTCCAGGGTGGAGCTGTCTTCATCAGAGGAGTCACCATAGTCGACAGCTGCCACCTCCAAGGGTGGGACTCCCACGCCAGATTCTTTTCTGAATTGCTCAGCCTTTTCAAAAGATTAAGTCTCAAAACATAGTCCTGTTGTTCTGCTCTATCTTGCTTAAAAGTTTTTCTCTAACCTTATAATTTAATTTATGTTTCCGCTATTTGGAGGAATCTCTGCACTTATATCTTGTGACCAATGAGCAAAGACATTGATATTCAGGATTCCCTTCCTGAATTTCTGCAACCCAATAGTATTCAGAGTTACCATGTAATGAAGACACGACAGATCTGCCTGAACAACATTCTAGTGATGTAACTCTAAAAGGGTCTGCTATATTTTTCTTTGAGAAATGCAATTGGTTTACACACTACCAGGACTTGACTCTTGTGCAGGTAATGCTCATAACCAGTTGAATATTTGGGGATTTCTAGAACTAAGATCCTCTCAAAATAGGAAGTCTGCGTGTTATATGTAGCAAGTGATTCGGCTCATCACTTAGGTCATGAGTTTAGGTCATCACTTAATTTAACTACTTTAGAGGATAGCAGCAAACACTGTAGGAAATAAACCCCCATTCAGTAATGTCATTTATTTTCTGGAGCCTATAATTTGGGCTACATTGCAGGGAGCTACCTTATATCTTGAAAGTTCTGTGGTCACAGAGCTGAGCCTGTTTTTTTTTTTTTAATTCAGACCAGTTGTATTCGATGGATTTGGTGATTTGAGAAGACATTTCTTCTTTAGATAAGATGATTAGATAGTTTGGTAAGTTTTTGGAATAAGATTGTCTGACATCTGCTATATATGGTTTTCTGGTTTCAGATTGTGAGGAGAAAGTTTAGAGAATTTCTTGAAAATTATTATTGCACCAAGAAACCTATCATTTGCACAATGGGCTGTTTGGGAAGAACTTTGGAGATCTTAGTGTTTTGTAGGCTTGCTTTTCCTGATTTGTCTAAGATTTAGATTTCTCTTGAGACCTCGGGCTAATGGGATTTTGCTGAAGACATCAGCCAAGACCTGGTTTTCCTGTATGATGCCTGAGTTAAGTTCAAAGTATGTTTATGTCAACTTCTGTTGCTGTACATGGAGTCACTGCTAGCAAGAAAAAAAACTTAGTTGTTTGCTCTGCAAAACAGCTTAATTAACCTGTTTAGGATTGTCTATTCCAGTGCACAGTGATTTGAAGGGCAGCTTACTAAGAGTATTTTGAATAAATAAAGGTAATTTAACCTTTCTCCTGAAAACATCATTGAGCTGTCATTCAAAAAACCACTCCTTTTGCTTCCATTTCATTAAAGGAGGGGTATTGATGTTTTCTGCTAATACAAAAATCTTCATTCAATTTTCCTGCCAGTCTGATCAAACTTTAAAAGGTTTTCAGAGGTTTTATTTTTTTGGATATCATTGAAGTGAAAGTTAAAGCCAAAGCAAAAGTTACTATCTTCTCAGGGGTTTCTGATCTCATATCATATTACAAGCTCTTGCCTTGAAATTGCCCGTTTAGGTGCCTGCAAGAGCAGAACACTAAACTTCATATTAAAATGTATTTGTATGATTTTTACTGATGTCGATGCATGTTAAGAAGTTAAAGTCTTAGAAGTTGCTCTAATTACATCAGCTGTTAAAGACCAAAGTAGCAGTCAGAGAAATTCTTTATGCCTCATTTCATACTTTTTTTATGTCCTCAAGGAATCTTCATTGAGCTCTTCCGAACAAGGGGGCTGATGAGAATTAAAAGCTTTGGCTTTTGCTTGTGTTTCACATTCTAACAAGAGTGGGCACGGAACAGGAAAGAGATGGAGGATTTGTATTTCATTCTCCTTGAGATCGTCTTGAACTGAAAAATGCCCTCTTGCAAGGCATTTGAACAAAACATTGCCTTGCTCTTCCTGTCCATGTGGAAGGAGTAGCCATGGTAAAAGGAAATGTGGTCCAGGTAACCGTGAGCTGGACACCAGAATACACTATGTGCTCCATGACTTATGTGGGTTAACTTGCCCACACATCTGTGCTGTTTCTTACTCCCTGTTTGGCTTTATATGATTACCATAACTCATGCCCAGAAGACTAGGGATTATCAATAAAGTCATTAGTGTTCCCTGAGTGTGTGGATACACATGTGTTCATTACAATGATTTTTACATGTTTGAGTCTCTTTGTGTTTAGTTATTATGTAAATTATTTTCCTGTGTTTTCGTAGTGAGTGACATAATGAGACCTCTCTCAGATCTAGCTGCTCAGTGGGTCTCTAGCATAATAAGCAATAAAAATAGGGCTGAAGGGTGTTCTGAATTGTTTAGTGATGTTCAGCATCACGATTCCTTTGGGGTTTAGTTTTTTTAGCATTGATAAGTATTTCCCTAACTTTAGCATATGAATCAGAAAATATTGCATCTCTGCCTTGTACAGTGAGTGGTGAGACAGACTCTTTGGTGTGAAATATCATGCACTTGTAAATACACTCATAAAATGGTAGATTAGCAAGTCAAACCTGGTGAGTCATCAAACTGATCAAGCAAATTTGGATATGAGCCCTTTACTGATAAGGGACCATTTCTTGGAAACAGCCAAAGGGTATAGTATTTCAAACCAAATTTTGTGTATGGATACTTGGAAAAGGGATGGTTTTTTATAAAATTTTAGTCAACAGCTGTGTTCACACTTAGCCAAGTGGCTTTTGTTACAGATTTTCTTGCATATATTCACATAATATATTATGGTATTTGTTGTGACAGAGTGTCTGAGGGTGTAACTCAAAATCCTTACCCCAAGCAGCAGGATTCACATTCACTCAGAGCTTCTACTTTTGTATTTGTGTTATTGTGTTTGCATCCTAAGCAGGTAAAATATCTGTTCCTTGAATAGGTGCGGTAATATTTTTCATTTCCTTCACTTTCTAGGCAGTGGGCACACTCTTTTTCTATTTTTCTGTCTCATTAACAAAGTTAATTGAAGAACTTTTGCGTCTATGAGGGCCTAGTTTATTTTCTATTATGTAATTCAGCTGCTCTTATCAAATAGTCTTTTGTGCTAGCTACCACAGAATTTTGATATCTGTTTTTCTAAGCAAAGCATCAGCAAGGATTCAAATATTGTTTCTTTTTCTTTCATTCTCTCTCTGTCTGTGTCTTCTTTTTAGGGAGACAGACTTGGCCTAAAGTTGTATGATTTCTTTTGGTTTTAAAGTGAATTCAGTCTGACAGATAAAAGCCTCCTTCAGGATTTTTCTTTTCAAATTCAGAGGATCTCAGAAAAGTAGGAAAAATATTTCAGAGTCCAACACAAAAGTATGTTTGAACATGAAAAGGTTGAAGACTCTCAGAAATGTTTGCTCTACAGTTGCTCTAGAACTGATATAACTGCTGTAACAAGACCAACAATGGGAAAACTAGTTTAAGTTTGACATAAAACTTTCTTTTCTTATCTGCTGTCTGAGTGATTAGATGCCTCTGTTTTTGTTTAGTGATAATGTTTGTGATGTTACTCGTGTGGAAAAAAATCTCATGTAGACAAAGATGCAGGTGTTTCCTTAAAATACATTAATTTTATGGGAAAATTGTAAGCATATCCTAATCTTGCTACTCAGACTTTCAGTTAGCAGAATTATATTTTCATTAAACATACACTGAGTCGAAATGGGATACCAGAGTGGTATCATGGTATGGTATCAAATTACCATCCAAATTACCATCAAAAGAATGGTTTTACTGGAATGATTTAAGACAAATGCTTAAGACTAATATTTGCTTTAAAGGAATGCTTTCCAAGTGCATAAATAATAGATATCATCAAACATTACCTTTCCTTCTACACGTTTTTTAGCAGTATGCAATAAATGATTTCAATGTTTACATTCAGTTTTATTGCTGATTAGATGTTGGACCAATAGCTGGTCATACTGCTGTCTTCAAGGTCTTGACTTCAGTAGGATTATTTAGGAAGTAAGGTATTGCGTATGTTATTGTGTATAGATGCTAATGGAATGCTAGCTAATGGAATGGTGGCAGTAAAACTCTGGTGGACCAAAGGTCCTCTGAGAAAGTGGGCAAATATTCTATCTCTTTATCCAGACTAGAGATAATGTGGCTACAGTGGTAGCAGTAATTGCAACAATTTAATGCAAATCCAGGTACATATTCTGTGGACATCTAGCCGGCATGTGTTGTTACTTTCTGTGAAATTCTGAAATTATTTGTTAAAATACTATGTGGGGCTGAGATTTTAGTTGTGATGCAAGTGATACATCAAACAGCAACGTGATGGTCAAGTGGGGGTTTGGTTTGTTTAAGGCTGTTTTCTAAAAGTTGTTTTAATACTGTGTCTGGGAACAGAAGATATTAACATGCATGTTTTGGGGGTTTTTTTTAAACAGAAGATAATATTTATGTGTTTGTTTCAGGTATAATTAAACGAAGTTTTAGTGCTTCTGAAAGACAACCTCAGATAAGGTAGGTGTGATTTATGATTTTAATAAAAATTGTATAATTGATCACTGTTATGATCAATTCCAGTTGGTTGTTTCACAGTGGAACAGTTCTGCAATTGCCTTTGTGAGACATGTCCTTGGTTACCTTTACAGCTTCATTTTATCTCAGCCTATGACACTCAGTCTGCTCAAGGATATTATTAGAGGGTGTTTGCACACAAAAGTTTTACATGCTTGCTACTTAAGCTTAAACTTATATTAGTTGGTTGGCCAAATTTTAGTTTTGTGGTTTTAAGCAGGTGTTTTTCCACAGAAAAATGTGCTTGTGTATTTGTTAGTGTACATTGTAGTAGTGTAGTAGTGTAGAGTCTTGTCCCTTTGAACTCCTCTAGATCTTCTATATAAACACAGACACCCATTTCTTGCACTTGGAGGCCTCATTTCCTTCAAAAAGGAAACAAACAGAAGCAGAATATGTTACACCATCCCTCTTCTAAAGATTTCCTTTTTCTTCTGTTTCTTCAGTAATACATCAAATGCATTCTTGACCATTATTTTTTCTGATCTCTTTGGGACCATTCTTATTCAGAAATTCTGTCAAGTGTTTCTTCATTTCTGCTCTTCTCTCATATCTGGAAAAAATTCTCAAAATCACTCTTGGCTGCATCTGCCTCCTGAACAATTTTTTCATATTACCTTTAACTTAGCTAGGTAATTATTTATAATGATAGGATTGATTCTTTTCCTGTGTTTCTCCACAGACTGTTTAATTCAAATGCAGTATTTTATTTTTGCTTTCAGAATGGTTCTTAGCATAACACCATCCAGTCTCCTATTTATCACTTCCTAGCATTACATCTTTAGTCCTGTTGCAGTCAGTAATGGCAGCCTCCTCATGCTTGAGTGTTGAAGGAAGCACATTTTCTTTCTCTTTGTATAAATTGACTACTATACAAATCTCCGCCCCTCACATAATCAATAGCAAAACTATTTCCTTGTCTTACTTTGTAACTACACCTTGAAACTTGTAGTTTTCCCTACTGCCACAAAAATAGGTACAAATTCTTGCTGTACTTGGGCTACTGCAGCTGCCATCCATCAGGACATCATGTTGGTTCTTTCAGTTTCCTGGTGTCGGTACCCATTTGTTATTGCTTATCTCAGCTAGTGAAATCTGCAGGCTAGGAAAGTGTTTGTCTAGAGTTTAGAGAAGAATCTAGCATTGAAACATGTAGACCTGTATTTCTGACATTGAGATACTGCTATCCTGGTGATATAATATCAATTTTTTCCCCACTTTACTAGTACTGAGCAGGGAAAGAAACTTTTATTTAGTAGAAGTCATTCTGTTTTGGACGTGCAGAGTAAATTAACCTTTATGTGACTTAAAAATGCACAGTTGTAAACTAGTGAATTTGGACAGATTTCTTTTAGCGAAAACATGAGAAGGAGTCAGGGAATACTGATATTCTCTCCACAATTGTTGATGCCAAAAACAATTAAAACTTTTTTTCTTTTTTTTAGTAATGATAGAGATTACGTTGATGGTTCTGGATCAAGACTGCAACCAGGTAATTTTGTGCTTGCAAGAAATTCAAACTTCAACTTAAATAAAACCTAACAATTTCCAAGTTTTTGAACATTATTACATTATTCTCCTGTTGCATATAGAGTGTCTCCTCTTTTATTTCTTCATCTTTAATGCCTATTGATCTGCTTTTGAGAGTACTTTCACTCACCTGCAGGTTCTGCACTAAGAAAATAGTGTTTGTTTCTGATGAGGTGGCAGTCTCAGAGTTATAGCTCTTTGCATGGTTTTATCTAATAATTGTACATTAAATGTTAGAAAAAGAGGTAATTACATTTCACATACAAATATGTTGTCTGAAATACCATTAAGGTACTTCTTAAATATATGAATTCCAATAGTAAACCAGTAAGATCTCATGTCAATGGTCATTATCCTGGCTAAACTTCTGCTGAATGCAATTGAAATTTCTCCTGTGAAATGAGTATTTCATGGAACCCTTGAAAATTATCATGTATTTTTACATCATGATTGATGAAACAAGTTTTCCATTTGAAAGTACTTTTCTTTTTTACTGAGAAGCTCCGCATACTGTAAGCTGCTAAGCTGTGGTTTCAGAATGCATTGTCTGAATTAAATAATCTTTGAAATAAAATTATTTTGAGCAGTTAAGATATTGATCTTCATAAAGAAAGTGCTTATTGTCTGTACTAAGTTCTATTTTACAGCTGTTAATATAAACATTGTATTAAGAATTGTAATTATGCAGTACAAATCCAAATTTGATGTCAACTTTCTGTGGTTTCAGTGCTGTTTACTGAAGAGTGCCATCATAATAACAACACAGTTTAAACCCACTATCCAGCCATAATGGTTGAGAGCTATAACAATCTACTGAGAAATATTTTAGCCTTTGTTGATATTTTCAGTTCAGTGGGTAATTTGAGTAAATCCATTATCTTTTGTCAGTGATGTTTTCCTTTTGGATAAAATTCTTAAAAGCTTTGGTCAAGTCTTCAGCAGCCTATTCACACGTGTGCCCTCATCCTCCAAATAATGCTGTACTTCAGTATTTAAAAAAAAACCCAAACGAGGAGCTTGGAGTGGTCTGGAGTGTATGGACTTCATGGGAATTCCTAAAGTCTTTGAAGCACATAGACACTACAAGTAGACATTAAATCTGGTCCTCCTAGACTTTTAAGTCATATTCTTGTTGTCATACTAGAAAAGAGAAAAGGCTCCGTAAGTTGAATAACAGGGAAATCCAAATTATGTCCTGCTGTTTGCTGTTATCATTCTAAACATATTTATATTCAGAAAAAAAAAAAATCTGAAGACCTACAAAAGAAAAGGCCCTGATTTATTTACTTTTGGTTTGTAATACAAGCCATTGACAGGAAAAGAGGAGACAAATACCACAGAACAAGGAGGAGTGAAAAAGGTAACATTTCAAAGAAGTAAAAGTTTTATGAGTGTCCTAACAAAAACTGAAGACTTTTACGTTATAATGGCAAGACCACACTATTTTTGGGGGGCCTCGAATATAGCAGTATTAAAACAGTTGTCACATTGAGCAGAACCAACTTACATTCTTCTTTAAGTGACTCAGAGGAAATGCAAAACTTCTTTTCCTCTTACTGATTATTAAGAGAATCCCTAGGGAAAATATGTCAAACTGAATTTCACTTGACTTTCTCAAGGCATGTGCCAAAAGGCAGTGCAACAAAAAACCCCAGCAACAGCAATAATGTTGTTTTCCTGATCCTACTAGAAATGTGTCTCCCTGTGGTAGAGAAGGACATTTTCTGTATCACTCTATTTCTGTGAGAGCACAGTTCAGATCTGGATGGCTTTAGACAGTACAACTTGTGAATATCTTTCTTCTTGTTAAAGTAGCCAGCGCAGAAATTCATCAGCAAAAAAGTGGTAATAATTCTGTTGTGGACTAGTTAATGCTGGTATTTGGATTTCATCACCTTCTCAGTAGAATTTTTAGTCTTGACACAAGATCACTTTGGAAAAAAAAACCCCAAAAGTTTCTGTGGTTGTAAATTTGTACGTAAGACTTGATGATCCTCAGGGTGTTTCTGTGAGAGTAAATAGAATATGGATCTAAATTAGCCTCTGAAGTGTAGTTTAAGAGATAATTATATTTAAGAGAGGTACAGGGCTGCTGGCTGAAGTTCAATACTTGGGCCAAAGCTCCTTGCTTAGCTTCCAGGTCTAATACTCAACTTGGAAAGATAATTTTGTGAACTGATGTTCTTTAGTGATACACTTAAGTGTTTTATACTGGAAGTCTGTTGATAAGCTTTTATTTAATCTCTGGGCCTGACAATGTGTATGACTTTAATACACGAGATTAAAAATCCTAAACAAGAATGGATTTACCTCATAGAAATGGTCCATGTCAGACATGTTATTATAATTCTTAGGGTAGAATGACAATAAATTTCATAATATCAAAATATATGAAAAATAAATGTGCGTTAGTCTATGTAAAAATAAATCCGTTAACAAAATTCTGTTTATAATTTATTTATCCTTTTGAATAAATGTGACAAAATTTGAACAATTGTTAAGGTACATTAAGACTGCTTTTCTCATACAGTAATTTAGTGATTCAGAGAAAGGGATTTTCTTTTGAAACACATTATCACTTACATTATCTAAATTTATAACGTTTTAGATTATCGATTTTTTGTTCCCAGTATTACTGGGAAAACAAGTCATGCATTTCAACTTGGTATTTACATCTACAGGTTTCAAACATTGTATACTATGAATGTACTAAGGCAACAAAATGAGCTGCCCTCCTCATTTCACTCGTATCATCTACAGCGTCGGCAGGAATTGTATCACAAAGGAAGGTGCATCAGATCAGTGACCCTGTTCAGCAGATTCTTATTCAGCTGCACAAAATTATCTTCATCATTCAAGTATGCATTACTGTTGCTTCTGACATTCTGTACTTTTTAGTCATTTGCTGTTGTCAAAATGATGTTACTGCAAAGTGCTGCTAATTTAGTTACTGTTCTTTAAAAACAACAGAACTTGACATTTTTGCAGATGGCAGGATGCTTTAAAAATACATCATTTAAATAAAGACTAACTTTGAATATTAGTATGTGGAGGATGGCAATAATTGAGTCATATGAAAAAAAATCAGTGGCTCACCTCAGAAAAATGGGTTGTACAGTAAAGTATTTTTACAACATTCTGTCATACCAGCAATATGACTGCTTAAGGTGACAATACCATATACATATGCAGAGTACATAAAATGCTTTCCTCTGTAGTAATCGTTTCTAAATAACTTGGAAGTTATATTTTAATTATCAATGCATAGAAATACTTTCTTGGGAGTTTTAGTGCAATAGATGAAATCCTGAATATGTTGACTATTTTGAAATGTCAGATATCTTTCAAATTTAAGACTTGTTTTAAGATTAAGTTCAACTGTTCTATAGTGAGAGTTGAAGTTATTGCATGCTGATTCCAAAGCAAAAATGGAGCTGAGCTTATACAAAATCTGCCTTGAACTCTCACCTAGAAATGTGATGGGAAACGATTCTGTAGAAAAATGGCTACCATGCAGCTATTAGCAAAATTTATTATTATTAAATAAACATATTTTCATTTTCCAAAATGAAGTGTTTACATTTGGGATGCGATGTTTATCACCTCAGAGCTTTTGAGATTGATCATCCAAATTTGTTTGGTTTGGTTTAGAACAGAATAGAGTAACTGAACTTTAGTGTTCTTTACATGTCTCTCTTTTGGTTTTTTTTTTTTGTTTTTAATAGTCAAGCTTATCAAAACTGGTAATACAAGAATTAAATTACCAGAGACAAAGGAAACAAACATTTTAAAAAATAATTGGAAATTATATCCCTCTCCTATCAGCAGAAATGAGGCAGTTCAGTTTCTGCATGGTGTGTTAAGAGTATGTCCAAGGTGCTCATTAGTGAACCTATCCTCTCTGTTGAAGAAGGTTTTCTCAAGTGGCCTACTAATTAATATGAGTTATTGTAATGTGGATACTGAAGAACTGAGAACTAACAGCAACTCAAAAACTGGCTCAGAATTGACCACTGAAGCAGTAGCAACAGCTTTTCTCTGATTTCAGAGAAACCAGAATCCATACCTGTACTTGTTTACTGTTTCCATATGCCTCTCTTGCACTTGTTTATGTTATTACAAATCTAAGGTCGAGTATTTTTTACAATACATAGCTGTTTTCTCGAACTCTGTTACATATTCCAGCTGACAGTTCTAAACTGAAGTTTGCAAGGGAGAGTTCTTGCCTATTAGTTCTTGGCTGCCAGCAGCCTTCCCTGTTTCCATGGGAACAAGAATCAGCGTGATCTCTGGAAAACAATGTAAGAGAAAGCTTTTTAAAAAGCATTATGTAAATCCTTGGCTTTTTTTTTTTTTTTAACTGATCTGACAACTGATTTCATTAAAACAAAAGCTAAAATTGAACACTAGTGCCTGAGGCAACTCTAAGTTGCTCAAGCACTGGACTTATTCTTTACCACTTCTGCTTCAGAATATCCCAGTATCCCCATGGAACATTAACTGCACACAGTTGACTGCAGTGGTATGTAATTCATAGAGTATGTTATCGGCCTTTCCTAAGGCATCGTAGTTTTTACTCGCTTATAGGCTAAGGAACATTCAACTTCTGACTTAAAGCATATGTGTAAGGCCTTATCTGCATGAAAAAGAGTAGTATCTGTCTGTAACAAAAAAATGTATATGCCACCAGCTGTCTGATGAAGTCTTTTGTGCTTAGCATGTGACTTTGATCCCTGGTTTGTCAGAGCAAATCAGGACTCCTGTGAGGCCAATAAAACCGTTCTGGATTTATAGCTGTCTAAGAGCAGTAATTTGTTCCAGTGGGATAAACATCTTTATAATGTGTACTATGTCAGTGTTTGAATGTGAATCATTAGTGGTCAACCCCTCCCTAAGTAGTCAAAAAGCTTCCTGAATTCAGTGGAGTGGCACTTAATGAATTTATATCAAAAAAGTGATTATAAAGTGTATACTAAATAGTAGGGTATTATAGTTTTTCAGACAGTGTCTGCAGGTATAAGCAACTGTACAAAAGCAGCATAGAAGATAATTTCAAAAGGGTAGTAACATAGCATAGAATTGTTGTCAGACTGGGTTGGTGTCATTGCAGTGACCAACAGCTGAAACTGTACATTTACTGTTGTAGCATAAAAATTATTTTAAAGGAAAAGACATCCTTTGAACTGTCTATTGAAGACTTATAGCACATAGAGTATGATTTGTGGGGGTTTTCTTTGGGTTTTTGGTTGGGTTTTGTTTGGGTTTTTTTTAACTTAAATGTAGATGAAAGATGTATTCTTTTTCAACCAAAAAGATACAGGAGGAAAAAGTATACAAATGTGTTACAGACAAGTGAAAGGTAAATTACCTCCCTCAGGAAGCTTCAAGCAGAAGGGATCCTCTGAATTGTATTAAAACCCATAAAGACCTTAAAAGAGCCTGTTGAAGCCATTCTATGCACACTGAAAGAAGGGCTAAGCTTCTTGATATTCCATCCATTTCAGATGGAGAGACTCATTATAGCCAACATGAAATCTAGTCTAATGTTCTATGGGCTTCATCTGTAGAAAAATGTTCCAAATAGCAGCACTTTGATCAGGGAGGCAAACCTGGTATTACCAGTGTTAAGCTTACAATGATGTTTACCTTCAAGACTAGAGGAACTGAGTCGTATGAGAAGCCAAGCCTAAGAGAATGGGCAAACAAAGGAGCCTTATTATAATATACCACTAAATCAAGTCTTGCACTGTTGCTTATCACCATGCTATTAGATAGCAATGTTTCATATTGCAGTGTAGCTACTTTTTTCAATAATGGCACTTCTGCAAGGGGTCATTTTTATGGCAGGTGTAACTGAATGGTGAAAACCTGTTTCTTTGTTTCATGTAGCTCCCTCCAGCTTTGCAATGCAACTTGAAAAGGAGAATCATTGAGAGATTCAAGAAGTCCCTCTTCAGTCAGCAGAGAAATCCTTGTAATCTGAAATCAGAAATCAAAAAGGTGTGGTATGCCATTTACTGCTTGTGGTCAAGTTTGTCTCTCTTTCCACTCAATCATGCTATTGATATTAGTATCACAAAAATATAAGTGTAAGAGTCCATTTTCAAAAGGAAATATTTAGAATATTCTCTAGCTATCCTATATTTGGCAAATATGGATGCTTCTTAAGTAAAAAGTTTCTGCAGGTTGTTTTTGAACTTGTATCTTGGCATTAGAACTCTTTCTGTAAGTGGAAAGGACCTGCTAGCTTCTAATATACAAAACCAGACTTCATCTCATCAGAGCTCTAAAAGACAAGACGATGGGCAGTGTAACTAGAGATTGTGTAAGCTCTCAATTTATGCAAGCTATTCTTAATTTGTTAATAGTTCCTTAATATTTTTCGTATTTTGGACTGTATTCCTACTCAAACAATTAATCCTAAGAAAGCGGTGTCCCAGAGTACCTTGAATATAACATGCCTTGTCCTGTTGTTGCACAGTGTGTCAGAAACAGCTTAGTGTCATTAGTTTAAAACTAGTGCAGATTTGTAAGAATGGCCTGACTGGAGAAGCATGCCTGCATGTTTTCTGGTGGCATGCTGGATGCTCTCCAACAGAGAGAGAGCTAATGACTAATATCAGAATTTCTAAATGTTCCTTCACAATCTCCTGAGAGGACTGTAAGCAGCAAAGAATTTGAAATTTACTTCCTTGGCAGGTGTGTACTGTGGGAGACTGAAGGTAAGATATTTCATTTATGAACTGATGATAAAGCAGTTATTAGATATATTATTGTACCTAAAATTTGGTGACTAAGGTGACTTATTATCATTCATATAATTCTCCTCTGTAACTTCATTTGATTATCACCTACTTCCACTGAATTATGGAATCCCCTATGTCATTGTTTGCTACAAAAACAGACTGACCCCAAATGCTGGATCCTTCCTTTGCTTTTGTAATAATTAACCTGAGATGCTGAAACTTCCTGGAAGGTGGCACATTGGTAGTACATTAGAAAGGTAGTTAAAGATGCTTCTTTCTGAGCTATCAGTTTCATGCTGTTCTGTAAATCAAGTTGGGATTTACATTAAACAATTCCTGTATTTCAACCATAACATTAAATCCAAGAAATACCTGCTCATTGTGTATTGAGTTGATGTTTTTAGAAAAGGATGCCCAAAAATATGGTAAGAAAATGAAGTGTTTATTATAAAATTAACCTAATTTTCAGGTGTTCAGAAATAAAGGAAGTTATTTGTAAATGTTATCAACTGTAAAATTGTGTTAGCTTCAAAACAATTGGATTTAAACTTGTAGAAAAGGGAAGAAATACTCTATTTAAAAAGTAAATGGTAGTAAATTGAAAATGTTTGAAATGTTGAATGCAATTCTGGGCATTCTACCTTGAAGGAAATAGTTATATTCTATTAATGGAAAACGACAAAAAAAGAGGGCAGTTAGAAGTATGGAGAATTGATAAGCATAAATGTTACATAATTTACCAAAAACAACACTGTAAATGTACTGGGTGACATGGATCTCATTTGGAGGTAATGGGAGGAACTTAAATAGAGAAAAGAACTAGGTTGAACTCTTATAGCAAATGTTCTGGTGTTGTACAGTTTCTGGAAATAAAATTTCAAAATAGTGGGTTTTTAACTACGCCAAATTAGAAACCCTAATAAGAATTACAGACAAAGAGATTCCTCCACTGAGCAGTGGTGGGGTAAAGATCTTCCAACAACAGAGATTCTTCTGTTTCTGTAACAGAAGTGTTGTCATGCTGCAGAAATGCATAACCGGATTTTCTGTCCTGTACACGAAGGTAGTCCTGTCAGAGTTGTTACCAGTGGATATTTTCAAAACTAGATTTTTTAAGTTTAATGTCAGTATCATTGCTCATTTAATCAAGTAGCTGAACTGACTTTCAGGTTTCAAAATTCTGGGATCTGTCTAATGGGAATTATAGCACTTGAAGATCTGCGAACAATTATATTTGAAGCCACAGTTTTAAAAACCAGAGACATCGGTTGCTTCTCTCATAGGTTCAAGAGAATACACTTTCCTGTTTATCTTCACACAAATGTATATATAGTTTGTGAGATTTTATTCACATCATCTGAAGAATTCAGTGCTTTATACTAAAGTGCAGCTTGCAATGTTCAGTGTTTTTAGAGAGAAAAAGGTGGGATGTTCATAATTGTGTTCACTGCTTTTTCATTAATCTAAAAAGTACTGAAATTTCTTTTGACTTCTGATTGCACTGGGAAACATAGGAAAGGGTAAGCTGCCTCCTAGAAGTCTGAAGTTTTGGCAAGTGGGAAGGATGGGCATTTCAGGTGTCTTTATTTTTTTGGTGTCTTTTTTTTTTTTCCCCTAGCTGCTGCAAGGTTCTCCTGAATTGATTGAACCCAATAGCTTCACAGCACATTGGCATGGGTTACATCTTTCTTCAGGTGGAAATACGTTGCTTCCGGATGACAGAAAAGGTAAACAAGACATCATAAACTTCTATAGTGGCATATATATTTCTAATAAAGTGTATGGTACCAAAGCAGAAGGAATTGCTACTCCAAGATCAGTCTTTAAGGACAATAAAGTTATGTTGACTATGCTGATTTTCTGGTTTGGTTTTTTTTGGTTTGAGGTTTTTGGTTGGTTGGTTGTTTTTTGTTTTGTTTTGTTTAATTTGCAGTGAGAAATGCAGTTTACCACTGCTGGAACTTTCTACTACTTGAAGAGAATATAATTATGGAATTATATTGGAATTATATATATATATATATATAGTGTATATATGCATATATATGTACTATATATATATATAGGAATTATAAAGAAATATCAAAGATGCAAGTAATTCATGGTTCATCCATGAAAATTAATAGAAATGTTTGTAACTGAAAATGTTCTTGCACATGATTTTTAAACAAACTCTGTTTAAAACTTATGTTATTTTGTCATGTTTGAAACCGTTGTAATGAGTTGATTTAATTACATAGCTAGAGCAAGCCATACAAACTTGAGGAGGGAAAAATACATGCATATATATATGTATATATAGTTTAGAAAATATNGTTCATCCATGAAAATTAATAGAAATGTTTGTAACTGAAAATGTTCTTGCACATGATTTTTAAACAAACTCTGTTTAAAACTTATGTTATTTTGTCATGTTTGAAACCGTTGTAATGAGTTGATTTAATTACATAGCTAGAGCAAGCCATACAAACTTGAGGAGGGAAAAATACATGCATATATATATGTATATATAGTTTAGAAAATATATCAGTATAAATGTCAATTATACTTTGGACTAGTGATACTCAGCGAGACAAATCATAAACACCATGTATAGTCAAACCTACCATCTGTGGTGTCATCTGGGGTGGGGGACTACAATTCCTGGTTCAGTGACTTTTTCTATCATGTGTTTTTTTTGTGCAATGGATATAAGGGAAATATGCAGCCTGTATTTTGGTAACTGTGCCATTTACATTCTTCTAAATACAGAAAAAACTATGTTGCAATCCATGGACTAGAGGATACAGTAACATTAAAATCTGTGGCACCAGAGAGGAGTGAGAAACTTTAGTTTTGATGGCCTTTGTGTTGAAAATAGCATATCTGTTCCACAGCTTATTGCAAAAACCAAAATTAATACTAAGTGTCAAGGGTGATATTTGAGTAGGAAATGAGTCCCTAACAATCACTTTAAATATGAGCATTATTTTGTTCCCGGAGACGATAATGCAATTTGTTGAGATGCTCATGATGTGCAATTTTTGAATCTCTTAACCTGCAGACAATACTTTTGTCCTCACAGATTGCTGCTGGCTGTGTGCCCTTTCCACTGTAAATTTCCACTGTAAGTGGGAAAAAATAAGAAAGTTGCATTTCGGAGTTCTGTTACATGAAGTCTTTAAATTATTTTTCATTGGTTAGAACACATCCATAATGTGTGTGCATCAAACGTTCATATCATGCCATAAAATGACCCCACCTCTTCAGGGGGTCATTGTGCTCAGTGGGAATCACTGACCATGAAGCATCTCTGTCATTATGTTTGTAGTGGAATTGCTAAGAAATTGATAAGGGAGCATAAATCCCAAATTCAGTAGTATAACATTACTTGCCTTTTACTTTAAGGCATTCTTGGCACTTCTGGCATGGCAGAAGGGATGACATATGAGCAGTTGCAGGTAAGCTGTATATCTACCTATATGTATTCATTTATTACTTTTAATGAAGATAAATCACTGAAATTAAGTTCTTTTGTGATGTGGACTCTAATTGAAGAGGCTCTAGAGGAAAGTGGCTATTACAGTTTCTCTTCTAACAGGTCAGCCTAGCCAATTTAAAAAGAAAATGTTAATTATGATGTGCTAAACCCAAATGTATTGTCTTCCTGTTTACGTGACTGCAATTCACTTTAAACTCAGTGCAATATATGGTTTATTATTATACATGGATGCTTGAACTGGAAGAAATGTGTGTGGCACTTTTTAGCTAATCTAGGCAGCTTTTTTTGGCCACATCTGTTTTATTCATTCAGATGAAAGAGTAATACAAGTATGACAAGTATATCCTCACATTTTTTTCCCACATAAACCCACACCTGAACAAAAGGTTCATTAAAAGCATATTTTATAGGTTCATAGAAGTATGTTTTATTTTAATACTCTGTCATTACAGAGTTTAAAGGATAAAGCTGATATATTTAGCAAAATATTTGAGTACAGCACAAAAACCAATGTAAGTGTTCATTAGCACAAAAGAGCAGGGGATGAAAGAAATGTTGTGGTCTTTGAAACTAGGCAAATGGTTTGTCCTCAAGATGGTATATCTTTCCTGCAGGAAAATTTTGACACAAGAAAGAAAATATATTAAATATGTCATTTTAAGCCTAGCATTTGTTATATTTTTCACCTGCTATCCTATTATTTATCATCTCAACTATTCTTTAATGCAAAGAAACATTAACTACTTTAATTGAGTAAGTCTGTTCTTGTCTTTACATTAATCTCCATTTTAAAGTCTGGGAAACTGCAGTTACGTTTTCTAAAACAAACAATCAAACAAACAAACATAAACCCTCCCCACTCCTTGCCCTCCCTAATATAAGTATTAAATGGTTTTAAGAATTTATAGTTCCTGGTGCCTCAGCAGTATTTTTCAGTTATTTTTTATCTCTGCAAAGTTTTTAGTATGATTCAAGCTTGAAAATTTTCTAATGGTAGTCTGAATATTTCTATAGGCTACTCATTAAATTGGTATTTCAGCTTGCAAGTGTCTTGCAGCTGCCAGCTCAAAGTATTGAAAATCATGATTCAACACTCCCAAAATAAAATAATGGTTCAATCTTCAAACCTTTAGGGTGTAATTGAATTATGTTTACAGATTACTTTTTCAGTCATGAGGTCTAACAAACTTCTTTATAAATGTTTCCAAGTATTTCAAAATTTTTGCCCTAATGAGAAGCTCCCAGGATTTGATGCTGTAGAAAAAATATCACACAATTTACAAAAAAAAAAGGCATCAAGGTCTACCAAGTCCTATTATAAATGTAGAGATGTGTTGTTGTTTCATAGGCATTTATCTCACAAATAGACTAGTAGAAAGTGTCTTTTTTTAATTAACTGTAATAAAGGAGGTGAATATGCTGAATTTGGACTTCAGTGGTTTTTACAAGAGCTACTACAGAGATAAGGTATCTATTAAAGGAAATCAGAATCATAGTGTATCTCATTTTGAAAGGACACATAAGGATTGAGTCCAATTCCCTGCTCCTCACATGACTTCCTAAAACTAAACCATATGACCAAGAGCATCATCCAGACACTCCTTGAACTCGGACAGGCTTGGTGCTGTGACCACTTGCCTGGGGAGCCAGTTCCAGTGAGCAACCTTTTCCTGATGTCCAGTCTGAACTTCCCTTAGTGCAACTTTATTCTCTTGTGTCCTAGTGCTGCAAATGTAATTGATGAAATGTAGAGCATGCTTCAGGATTGCAAGCACATATGCTAGTACTTTCAACATGTGGGTGCTACAGAAATGCACATGGAACTAACAGCAGTGAAATAATTTAAGTCTTTTTTTGCTGATTTATTCAGGATTTCTTTTTTCTGCTGTGCTGGAATTCCTTAGAGAGTAGCTGTTCTGCAGAAAACTAACTTAAGTTTCTAAATCTCTAAAAATGTTATTTTAAAGGAGACATAAAAGAATATTCTTCAGAGCTATATGGGATGACAGTGTAGTATAAGGAATTCTTCTTGATGCTATGTTTATCGTGCAGAAGAAAATGGGTGAAAGAGCAGGCAGTACATTTCCACACATATGTAGGGTCTGCAGACAGCCAGTGGATATTCATCCTTAATCACACCGGGGGATGTGCTATGTCTTTGATTTTCACAGGAGCACTGGAAAATTGGAAAGCACATTGTGCTTCCCCTGAGTCACGCAACTTCTTTAGCACCACTGGTAGTATGTTATCTACAATCAGTGCTGATCTGTTTTTTCATCATGGGATTTGTAGCAAAGACAAAATTGATTTTGGAGTGAATTTTGGAGGAATGGAGTGCAGTCTCCTCATAGGTGTGAATCTCCTTAGAAGCTAAGTTGTACGTTGTCTAGATTTGGTTGTGTTGTTTTTATTTTAATTGCTTAGATTTGTTAATGGTGTGCATATAACAGCTATTGCAGATTTTGCCCAACTCCACTGCATGTGTGTCACTACAGCATGTCCTGGCTTTTACTGGCAGATACAAGACAGTCGAGCTGCAGCCCTGTTGTTGGTCTGTCACCAGCAACTTGTTTTTTCACTGTGCTTTTTGTGGTGGATTGACCCTGGCTGGATGCCAGGTACCCACCACAGCTGCTCTGTCACTCCCCTCCACAACTGGGCAGGGGAGAGAAAATATAACAAAAGGTTCATGAATTGAGATAAGGACAGGGAGACATCACTCACCAATTCCTGTCACAGGCAGAACAGACTTGGGGATATTAGCTGAATTTATTACTGATCAAAATCGGAACAGGATAATGAGAAGCAAAACAAACCTTAAAAATACCTCCCCCACTCCCCTCTTTCCTTCCTGGGCTCTACCTCCTCCCCCAAAATGGTTCAGAGAGACAGGGAATGGCAGTTACAGTCAGTTCATCACAGGTTGTTCCTGCCACTATTCAGGGGCAGTTCTTCCCCTGCTCCGGTGGGATCTCCCACAGGAGACAGCTCTCCACAAACTTCTCCAGCCGGAGTCCTTCCCATAGGATACAGTTCTTCAGGAACTCCCCAGTGTGGGTCACTTTTCCACGGAGTGCAGTCCTTCAAGAACAGCCTGCTCCAGTGTGGGTCCCCCACAGGGTCACGAGTCCTTCCAGGAAACCTGCTCCAGTGTGGGCTTCTCTCTCCAACGGTCTCCGGGTCCCCGCCAGGAGCCTATTACAGCAAAGGCATCCTGGGGGTTCACAGCCTCCTCTCAGGCTGCTCTGGCGTGGGTCTCCCCCATGGGCTGCAGGTGGGTCTCTGCACTCCCACTGACCTCAGTGGGCTGCAGGGGCACAGCTGCCTCACCACGGGCTGCAGGGGAATGTCAGCTCTGGCACCTGGAGCACCTCCTGCCCCTCCTTCTCCACTGACCTTGGTGTCTGCAGAGTTGTTCCTCTCACGTATTCCTCTCACTCTGCTCTTCTCTGAGCACAATTAAATCTGAACAATAACTTTTTTTCCTTCTTTAATCTGTTATCACAGAGGCCTTATCACCATCTCTGATCAGCTCAGCCTTGGCCAGCGGCGGTCTGGAGCTGGCTGGCATTGGCTCTGCCAGACATGGGGGAAGCTTCTGGCAGCTTCTCATGGAAGCCACTCCTGTAGGCCCCCCACTACCAAAACCTGTCCATGCAAACCCAGTACACTTTTATTCCTATTATTTGCTGTGATGCATAATTATGTTTGGTTCCCCTGTCACTATTACATTAATTGTTTCCCAGGCAAGGTTCTATTTCTAAATAACTTACATTTTTTCCTCCAGAAAACTGACAGACCATGCTTTAGCCTTGGCTGTCAAAAACATGTCTATATTTCCAGAGAACTTGCCATGTTTTCTGAAGTGTGTTCTGCTCAGTGCCATTCAGAGCTTTCAGAACTTAAGCAATTTCTTTTTTTTTATTTGCTGCTCACACTCTCTCCAAATAGCCAGAGTCCAGTTTCGATAGCTGTCCAGTACTGAATGATTCATTTGGCTAGCAGACACAAATCATTAGGTTTCACCTCAAACTCTCCGAACAACATAAGTAAGCTAGAAGAACAAATCAGTTTCCTGAGCTGCACTACAAGTCACTTATCGGTGTCCACCATTATCTGGTTTTATTCCATCACACAGTAATTGGTTTGCAGCCCTCACAGCAACATCCCATCCGCCATTCTTGCCTAAAGCTGTTTTGAGCCTGGCTCTACTTCCTCTTTACATGCAGTGAGACATTTCAGAAGCAACTGCAAATTTTCCATCAGAACCTCAATCCATCCTGTGGCTTTCCTGGGATCCCCTTCTTGGAAAAGCATTCACAGAAGAGCTTTAGAAAAAAGTACTAAGAGTAATGAATATCTGTATCTTGTTTGCTCTAGCAATATATAGGGCAATACTATTTTTAAACTTACTTATGTTAACATTAAAACTTTTAGTTTAGATTGAATTTTTCATTTTTCTAAGTTGTAATAATGCAGCATGTGTGGGTCTTTTGCAGTGGAAATAGAACAACAGTGCTTCAAGCAGGGAACAAATTGCCTTCCCTTCAGCTCATAATATGTTTCTAGCTTGTTTAGTTGAAATGAGAAGGAAAATAACTTCAGGGGCTCACAAGTCCTTAGAAGACACACCAAAACCCCACAAACTTGATTTGCAAAATTGGAAATGTTTAAAGATGTTTTTCATTTTAGGGCCAAGTTTCTTCATGTTTTCTGACCAAGTTGACATTATCAGTTCCATATATTGTAAGGCTACAAGGTGAATCCAGGTTTAGAACAAAGAATTGGGATGTGTGCTATGGCAAAAAGCACTATTAAAAGCAGAATAAACAGCTAGATAACATCATAATGCAATCTTCTACCTCATTGTGGAACACACTTTATAGAGAAAATTCTGAAAATATGTTTTATTTTTTTTCTGGTTTGGGGGAATTTATGTGCATTGTCTTTCTTTCCCGTCACTGCTGCCCCTTACTGTACCCTTCTGAAATTCCAAGAATGTAAGATGGGAAACCAAACCTTAACTGAGGTGATGACATGAAAATTGTAGTAGGAAAAATAAACTGTGCAAAGAGTTAAAAATGATTCAAGCAACTTGATCGGGTGATGAGAGAAACATGAATTCTTTAGAAACTGACAGCTTCATAAGAAAAATGTCATGCTGCTTTTTTTCCCCATTTCGATTATAGTAGTAATTACTATCTCAATACCAGTCATTTCATGGGGATTAATGACCAGCTGAGGATAATGACCCTCAGCTTTATCTTGAATAATCAACTTGTGCCCATTTATCACTAATCTCCTGAAATTACTCAGCACTCCAATTGTATTACTTATTTATACACAAATTTGGTAAACATGCATAAAAAACCCCCTGTAATGTTTCAAAATTATTCCATTCACATCCATTGTGCCACTCTTTCCCTTTTCCGCCTTCTGATTTAGTATTATACTGCACAAGAGGCCAGCTCCTTGTTTGTGAGGCTATTTATGAATACAACAGTGAATACCAGTTTCAACATTTCATCCTGCTTTTTAATATTAAAGTACATATGTAATACCCAAATTCATGCAGAAATCTGTTTTTAATAAATTGCTTGAAGAGACCTAATCCAAACCAGAAACTCAGTTATAAGAAAAAATGCAGTCATCAGAGGCAGAAGTTGTGTTCAGCTGAATGCTGTAGCTCTGTTGTGGTTTCACTCCCATGGGCAGCCTCAGTTCCACACAACAACTCTCTCACTCCCCTGCACTGGGACAGGGAAGAGAATTGGAAGAATAAAAGTGGAAAAGCTCTTGGCTTGACATAAGACAGTTTATAGGTAAAGCAGAATCTGCACCTGCAAGCAATGCAAAAGAAGGAATTCATTCTCTGTTTTCCAATGGCAGGCAGGTGCTTAGCCATTTCCGGGAAAGCAGGACTCCATCACATCTCACAATTACTTGGGAAGACAAGTGCCATATCTCCAAATGTTCCACCCTGCCCTTCCCTCTTCTTTCCTCCAGCTTTTATGGCAGAGCATGATGCCATATGGTGTAGAACATCCCTTTGGTCAGCTGGGGTCAGCTGTCCTGGCTGTGTCCCCTCCCAGCTTCTTGTGCACTCCCAGCCTACTCACTGGTGTGGTGGAGAGAAGATGCAAAAAAGGCTCTTGTGCTGTATAAGTGTGGTTCAGCAATGACTAAAACACTGGTATGTTGTCAATACCATTTTCAGCACAAATCCAAAACATAGCAGAATACAAATTACTATGAAGAAATTTACCTCTATCCCAGCCAAAACCATACAAGCTCAAATGATCACGTCTGTTTGTGAGAAATGCTTCAACATTTGTTTTGCAGGAAGAAAAATGGTTGCAGTGCAAGTAAGACTAGAAGGAAACAGGCTTCATAATCAAATGCCTATACTGATATGTTGCCATACATAATTTTCTTAAATTTCTTCAGTGAAATTTATTCCATTGTTACTGAAATTTTAGAAATAGAGAAGCAATGAATTTTGTAGTTAGAAAGAGCTATTTCATGAAGAGGAAAACTGTCAAGTCTGGCTCTAATGATAGCTATACATTTTTAAATACTCAAAGAATATCTCAAGGTATTATTCACAGAAGGATTATATAGCTCAGGAATGACAGCAAATTCTGAACTGTGCTTGTCTGAGGCAGCCCTCATTTGTATTTGGTCTATGGTCTGTGATTTGAAATTAGAAATGCATTAGTGGAGCTTTTTCTGCCTGCAAATTTTTACCATGTTAATTAAGTATTCTTCAACATTAATGTACCTCTAATTTTGTTAGATGACTAACAGATTCAGATTTATACTTAGTTTAGTTAATGTTTTTTTAATGTTCTAGAGCATACCAAACTAGACAATAAATGACAGTGCACAGCTCCAACACTTCTGGAATCTAAAGCAGATCTTTTGACTTGGTGAAATCTAGGTGATTTAAGACATTCTGCTCCTTTTCATTCTTGCCTGGAACCATTTCCACTGATGTTGCCAGGTATCTGTTAATTGTTTTCTTCTTCCAAATGGTTGTCCATGTAGATTCCTAGTTCTCACACATACAAAAGAAGACTGCTTTGGCCAGCAAGTCATACCAGCATTCTGTTGAATTGTACTTCTCCCCAAGGAGGTAAAGAAGTTTGCCAAAGCTCAGAAGTACATTTTACTATTATTACTACTATCATCATCATCATCATCACTACTAAACATTCATGGCTGCAACAGTCTTTCATTTACCCCCTTGCAGTTCTGATGGTTGCCAGCTCAGGGTCTGTGTGGCACTGTGAGCATTCCAGTATCTTTCCACAGAGCAGCATTCACTTCACCTTTTGAGTCAGCTGTCCCTCCACTAAGAGGCAGTATTGGCCTGTCTTTCCTAAGTCACAAATCCTGCAGAAATTAGAAGCAACATGAAAACCTGGTGTAGCAATTGATCCTAGCTGTAATTTCATTCAGCTTCTGGGGTTAGACAGTGACTAATATTTGTCACATGGATGAATATAGAGAGTTCCAATGACAAACATTTGGCCAAGGGATGGATTAAAAGACACTTGCTAGATAGGGTCCACTGCTGCACATGGCAATTCTCACACTGTGCCTTTTCACACTTGCTAGAAGCATAATTTTAACCAAGTTGTTACAGCTCCACAGATACAGGCTGCATTCAGAACATACATGTCCAGGCTTCATGGTAATGGTAGAAACCTACAGAAATGATGACTGATAAACTGGGAAAAACATATGCTTTGGATTCTGGGGTATTACCAGCTCTTAGTGCCAAAATCAAATAGGTGAGAAAAACTTATTGTTAACTGTATTTTTAGAGAATTGCAGAAATGGTCTGGATATTTTATGGGTGACTAGTAAGCTAATGACAAAGAGAATTTTAATTTTTTTTCCTAGTATTGCAGTACCATAACAAGACATTTTCCCCACTTTGGTTAGTAAGTCTTTTAAATTTTTTAATTTTATTTTAGGCTTGTTTTTCCTGTGAGTCAGAATGACAAGGACTGTAGAAGAAACTGTTTATTGCTCTTTGGCAACTAGTTAGCATCAAGACTGCTAGACTTAGCTCATATTAGTACTGCTAGGTATAAAAGATGGATAACCTGGCTCTTATTCATGACATTGTGTGGTGTAGAACAGAGAAGTGATCCAGGGATTCATCTGGTGCAAGTACCAGTATAACCTGATCATGTGGTAGGATTGTCATTGATGCAAAACCTGTTCCTTCATGCAAGCTGAAGATTGTCTTTAGCAATGAGATATGTGGAAAGGTGCATTTCACCTCTTGTTGGAAAAAAGGAAAGAGCATGAGGCCTGAATTTAGGCTGACTGGTAGGTACCAAGTCATTGATACAGTTCAGTAATGTATACACAAAATTAAGTGGTCTCCTGACACTAGAAATGCCTGAAGTCCACACTGCCTGTAGAAAAAGTGCATGTTTATGAAGCTGTCTGTCAGCATTTAGACTGTGGGAATGACTGTTTTCAACAGCAGGCAGATGGCTCTGATCCCTTATAGAGATCACATGCCCTGAGTTCTCAGACATTCTTCTATGAGCTCTCCATCTTTGAGTGGAAGCATCTGTCACCACAGACTTGTTTGGCCGAGATAAGATGGGTTTGTCCTTGCAGTTCTGAAGCAGGCCTTTCTACCAGTTTGATGAAAAGATTTGAGAACAACTGTGCATCTGAGATGTCTGTATGGCAGAATTCCTGCATAGAGCATAGATAAAGTCTGTCAACATCAAATAAGAAAGTACCTTCCTACATAAGCTGGTTCAGAAAGCTCAGTGTAGTCTGGAATCATTCTTGGGCAAGCATTCTTATACAGCTGCTGCGAACAGTTTCAGTTGAAGTAAAGCGGAAGTTGTTTTGTCTTGTTTTGGGTTTTTTTGTTTGGTTTGACATGAGGTTTTTCTGGGGGAGAGTTGTGGGGGGTTTTTTGTTGTTGTTGTTTTGGTTTGGTTTTGTTTGGCTGGTTGGAGGTTTTTTGAGGCTTTAATGGTTTGGTCCAGCTGGGGCAGTTTAGCTGATAAGAATGTAATATCCTTCCATGTCATAGCAAGTTGATGTTGAAAGGCATTTTGGAAACTCTTAGACTAAATAAAAGACAATCTGAAAGTCTGGGAAGAAATGGAAGATGAAATTGACCTCAGTGTTCAGAAATCAGGGCCATACAAAGATAGATTTTTTTTTTACCTGTTTCAGGATCTCCTTAATGACTATGACTAGAGGAGGAATCACTCAGAGTTACATAGGTGGGTGTTTTGATATAGCGGTGCAAGACAGAACAAAAGCTGTTCAAGGATGTCAGTATAGTACTAACAGGCACAGTGTTCCTCTAAGTATTGTAGTTGTGTCCTTTGTCCTTGAAAAACTCCCTTTTTACTAGCAGAACATCCATTTACTGATAAGGGAAAGTCAAATCTTCATGTTTCTGACATGGTACTCCATAAAGATAATTTTTAGGCCTCATCATAGTGTCACCTCCAGTTTGGAAAGTTAATTTGAAAGCTTTTACTAAGACAAACCACAGGAAAATTATATAAAAAGAAGGAATAACTGTTTATCTTACTGTGACATTGTATCTGTAAACCCTCTCAATCTCCTGAGTTTTCCATGTTTTTGTGGAGTCCTACCATTCTAGAAATCTGTGCCACAGGAGGAACTGAAAGATTTTAATTTTTACAGCACTGAACAAAGGCATTGAAGATAAAAAACTTTGGCCTACCTTGCTTGCTCATATTAAAAGCATTCTAGTATTTTTAATCTTTATTAACTTGTGTGTTATAGCAAGGATTTAACATTTGGCCAGGAAAGTACCTTTCTTTTTTTTTTTTTTTTTTCCTCACAGGTATGAATTTCATCCTTCACTTAACAAATTTGCACCAGTGTCATAATTTCAAAAAAATCCCACAGCAGTAAGTATATGCTTAACAGTAACCTTAATAGAGTACTGAAATATCTGAAATATTGTCAGGTCAAGTCTAGACATCAGAGCAGAAAGTGAGTCTGTCTCATCATCTTCAGGTAATGCCTGGGCAAAGAACTGATAAGTAAAAACTGATGAGATAGAAGCTAGGAGATGAGCATACATCTAATACAGAGCCAAGAACAACAGGAGATGGAATGCAGGAATTCTGAAAAAGATTGGTATGGGCAGAAGGAAGAACCACCTGTAGCTGGGACTGACCAAGAGAAGAGAGAATAGTTTGCAGTAAGGGCAGGTGGTACAAAGGGTAGACACATAGAACAGGAGTCAGGCTCAAAAGCTCAGACAAAAGGGAATCCAGGGAGAAATTACTGCAGCCTTTCAGTACTTAAAAGGGGCTTGTAAGACAAAATTTTTTGCAGGGCCAGTAGCAACAGCATAGGGGGCAACAATTTTAAACTTAAAGTGGTAGATTTAGATTGGACATAAGGAAGAAGTTTTCTGTGGTGACAGTGGTGAGACACTGGAACAGGTTGCCCAGAGAAATTGTGGATACCCTATCCCTGGAAGTGGTCAAGGTCAGGTTGGATGGTGTTTTGAGAACCTGGTCTAATGAAAGTCTTCCCTGTCCATGGCAGGAGCATTGGCCTACATGATGTTTAAAGGCCTTTTCCAGTCACAACCGTTCTGTGATTCTAATTTTTGCAGATATGGTGCCCCATCAAGGATTATGTTATCCACATAGTGGGCTGAATGGAAGTTTGCTGTCAGCCTTTACTCTGTATGGTTTTTTTTTTCCTTAAGTGCACTTGACTTTACAACTTTAATAACAATCTTTCAGCTCAGGAATTTCTATCTACCTTTGTTGAAGTGTGTGTGCAAAGCTAAAAACTATTTTTCATATTTTTCCTTTCCTCATTCCTGGAATACTTTGAGATCCTTCAGTGCTTCAGTAATCAAAATAACACTGCTTCTCGAGGGACCACATAAATAGAGGAATGTTTGCAAGGCTTTTATGTATCTGAGTTATACAAATTGTATACAAGTAGTCTGGGAAAATTTCAGAAGAGGTCTTACACTTGGATTGGAGACTGGTAGAATTTTGAGACAAAACTGAAACAACCTCTTTTACTTTTTCACAGCATTGATTATGAGAAATCTTTACATCATATTTTCATTGAATAATTGTAACAATATAATACATCTTGATTATGAGACAAGTTTCACCAATATAAAGCTGACAGATGCAGCTCCATCACTTTTTGTGCTAATTTTCTATGTAGCAGGCTAAAGAGAAATTAGAAAAGGAGAAAGAAGTGATGTTTAAGATTTGCTTTCAACTAGTTCTCCATAGTGCTGGTCTCTGGACATGTTACATCAGCAACATAAGTTAAAGCTGTCCCACAAATACATTATGTTGCATTCAGGCTTCATTGATTATCTGTGGGAGACCTTTGCACCATGCTGCTCTAATTCTATTTGTGTGCTGTGCAGACTAGTCGATAAATTTTGAGTCAGAGGAACATTAGACAAACTAATTCCCTGTGTGTAGTGTGAATGATAGAATTTCACCCAGAGATTTCTGCATCAATCTGTTGTAAACTATGAATTAAAACCATTTTGTTTGATAGATTTTGAGGTTCCTTGGCTTCTACATCATGCTCGTACATCAGCTTTCTGCTGGTAGCACAAAGATTGATCCCGTGCCTGGTGAGTGTGAATAGTGGGAAATACTTACTTCCAACTACCTACCAATTTTTTTTTACTTCCAGGTATCTCTACTACCTGAAGGGAACAAAGAGCTGTCCAGCAAAAGAGGAGAATGTGTGATTCTAAACAAAGGGTTTGGAATTGCTCCTAATGAAGTCAACCTGCCAGTACTTCAGCAGAGGCTGATTACCAAAGGGTCAAGCTTTGCTCACTGGATAGCATCTATATGGAATACCAATGTGGAACAGCTTCAAATATAATTTCAGGATGATACTCTTTAGCTTTGTTTACATCATAAGCACTTTACAAGAAGCATTGTGAAAGATGCTTCTAGGTTTATACATTAGGAGAGAAGCACAATTCTCAACAGTACATATTTTCTATTTTTAGAATTTTTTTTAAGCTGTTGCATAGTCAGGTTTTCTGGAACAATAGTTCAGTATCCTTATTTATATTCATGTATGCCTTCTGTGTAAAGAAAAAGAGCTTTGTAATATGACCAGACAGAAAATATATGTAGATTCACTGTACCAGAATTAGAAACAGATTAAACACCATCAGTATGATTTTAATATTTAGAAGGAATTTCACTTCTTATATTTGGATAATAGCAAATTCTAATGCTGGTGTGACAAGTTAATAGTCATTATTTGCAACTGGCATAGCTTCTGAAATCATGGTTATTTTAAAACCAGCTGGTTTTACTGCTATTTCTGTCTTCATATTATATGTCTGCCTTTAGCCACACATTGTATAGATCTGTGTACATAAAATGTGTCATGTACATTTATATGCATTTTATATACACATTCATTTTACTCTTTAACAGACTTAAGTAAATTAAATACATTTTTTGCTGCTAATCAAAAGTACTTAAGGACACTTACAGAATTTCAATATTTATTCACTGTGTTAAATGTAGATAAAAATGTCTCACTCCAGTAGCAGAGAAGCAATGTTTTTGTCTACAGTTTAGCAAGAAATTCTTACTAAGTGCAAAGGCTTTTCTCTACAGTTGCTACTGTGGCAATCTTAACTGTTGCAAATAACCAGGATGCACTTGGTGATTATCTCTGTTGAAAATTATTAGCTTTATAGTCATCACACAATTACATGTAAGTAATTTGATACAGATGTATGTTGTGTACATTTTTCTTTATTTTTCCCCTCAGTGGTTCATTTGTAACTTTAAATAGCTAATTGGCATTCATTTCATAACAATTTAAGTGTATAATTTTACCTTTATGACTTCAATGCCCTGAATTGTGAAGCAGTGAAAAAGGGCACAGTGGACAATGCAAAAAAAATAACAATAGTAATAAAATCGATCCTCTTTTTACATACATGTTATGTTGAAAGTCATCAGCTGCTTCCTTTGCATCAATACAATGGTGCAATATTGGTAGCAAAGGTCTGTTAAGGGTCAAGGTGTATCATTGCTAAGGTATCACCAGCAGGTAGCTACAGTGTGCACCATGAATCACCATAGATAATGCATTTCCTGCAATGTTGCCACTAAAAATCAATTTCCATTCTTGTTCAGAGTGTTAGTTTTGCTTTGATGGAATGAAGAAAGGGAATGCAGTATGGTTAAATCTGATGGATTATAAAGCAAATCCATGCTGTATGTGACTGCCAATGGAAATGGTTACACGGATATTTTATCCAAAATTCTTCATTTAAATTCAACTTTGATATGTTCTACTCAAGTTGCATATGAATTCTAATAGTAATTTTCCACTGAAATGGCATATAACCAATCTACACCTACAGTAACCTATTTTAATATAATTTTTTCAGAAATTTGTTATAATTCTAAACTGTTAGTGTGCACCGAATGCCTTAGAAATACTTTTGACTTTATTTCAAGTGTGTTTTGAAGTATCATTGTTTATATTTTTTCTGGATTTGTGTGATCTTAATTCATAATTTAGGGCATTGTTTTTCTTGAGAAATAGGGTATATTTAATTACTCTTAATGTGGTTTTTTTAAATGTATTTTTAGTGCTCTTAACTTTGAAGCAATTTTGGTGCTTGTTTTTGTGACTGTGAGAAGTGGAATACTAGGCAGTGGCCAGCAGAGGGGCAGACCTCTCCAGTAACTCCAAGACAAGCAGTGGATTGCATGTGCAACCACCAAGGCTTTGATTTAAAGCAGGAAATCAGTGGTCTTTTCTGTTTCTTTCCCAGTGTTCAATAGGATTTTTTCCTATACTGACTGTAGGAAAGAGGTGATGCATTTTGCATGTAGGGCAACCAGTGGCTACAGAAGATCCATTATCTAAGCTGTTAAATAGTTTATGGCATGAGTACATAGATGCTGTCCACTGAGACCAGCTTCCATTGTGTTTCCCATTGTATGAAAAGTAACAAGAGCCAGTTCTGACATGAATGCTTTCTGTATGGCTAAGTTCTGTATAGACAACATGGGTAAAGCATATTTAGGGAAACACAGAAACCAAAAGTAAGTTGCTCAGTATCATTCAGCAAATCATCAGCAAAGCTGAGAATGGAACCGACATCTCCTGGGTCCCAGTCCAGTTCATAACTGGTATCATTCAAGGTGCGTAGCTCTTTTTTTCTCATATGTTTGTCATCTTTAATGTAACTTGTGCAAAAATCTGAGAAACAGTCATAGCTGTACTTACTATTTAGCTAATTGGAAAAGATCCTTCAAAGTGTGGCACTAACAATGTTGAAAGACTTGTACTGACCTCCAGCTAACTTCTGATTATTTGTGAGTTAATCTAGTCTGTGACTTATGCAAGTTGTTCTTTCAGTTTGCTTGGCTGCAGTGAGATAACCTGAGATTATGTAGTATTCTGCCTTCTATTATTCATGCACTTACTTTCTTCAGTGATCTGATTACAAGTACTTTTTCAGGAGAATGTACTGTGTATGTATTCTGTAGCCTGATTTACATATGTTGTGCTCTGTCCGAATCATTTCCCAGTCTCCTTTCATATCCCTGAATAATCAGATGTTGACATAGGACCAAATCATTAGTTTTATTCCATGAGGGAATTCCTGTTTACAGGCACAGAATAATGTGTTTTAAGACTGTTTTTTACAGTCGTAACTTCTGGGATTAGTGCCTGGTTATTGGTATTTCTTGTCAAGAAATTTGACTAGTTATGGGACTTTTGGAATTATGTTAATTAAAAAAGAAAGACCAACAAATTTCCATGCTGTAAAAAGGAAACCTTCTACCAGTGCCTTCCCCAAACTGAATAATAGACAAAATTTTAGCATGTATGAATTCTGCCCTACTTCTGGGAAGAACCAGCAATTCTGAATGACTGCATTTCAGGAGATGTGAAAAGAGGAAGCCACTTGAGAATATTTGGGTTTGACTGTATGAATTCACCATGCACTTGAATTAAAAAACTTCTCAGCTGAAGGTTTCATCATTCAATCTGTCTAGACAGATAACAGCAATTGGAAACAAAGGTCTTCTAATTAATTTTGTTTTGTGACTTGAAGGAAACTAAATTATATGAATACTCTGTGTTCAACTGTTCTCAACAGGAGACAGTGAGAATCAAAATGAGAAAACTAGTAATTTTAAAATATTTGACATTTGAGTCTCAAATATCCTACCAAACCAAAAACTTATTTCTATGAAAATTTTGTGTTCATAATTGAATCCATTGTCCACTGTTGTATTTTGACCTATGTTTCTAACTTCCACCAGTCAGGACATGTTCCCTGTCTTAAACTGTAATTGGATTTACTCAGTTTTGCTCCAAATTTAGGCTTGCTGTAGCTTCATTACTGTCTTTTGTCTGCCTCTATCTCCATTGGTGCAATGTAAGCAAATAGAGATGGTTTTTAGTTGAGAGATTGCCTTAGCAATGGAATCTGTAGTCAGTTACAGTCCAAGTCTTTACAGACAATGAAGACACACACATTGTTTGTATCTATATCTGTGTATATATACAAATAATATGTATATGGGATTTTTTAAGTTAGTATAGTTGAAACCTTAGCAGTCTAATTCAAGAGTCATTATTAGTCTAGATCTGTTGCAGGAAAAATAAAGAATAATAATGCAGTTAAATTGCTTTACAAACACTTTTTGCTTCTCCCCATTTGGGGCAGTTATGCTCACCCTTCCACTGCTCCCTAATGTCCCAAGGGCAGTGGTTTGGCTCTGGTGGGGTTGTCAGCAGTTGTAGTCCTGTGCTAGGAAGAGTAGGATGTTCATATTGATGGCTCCATCTTCCTCACTCTATGATCCACCATTCGGGATCATTTTTCTACATTTGCTAACACACTTTTACTCCTGTGCCTTTTCTTTGTTGGTTTGCAGTTCCGTGAGACATCTGGATTTATAATGTGTGGTGCATTTTACATGTACTGGATACTGTTTCTTTGTTCTCATAGATACCTCTAACCCCAGTTTTGTCCAGGTCTGCATTTTGTTGCTGATCATGCCTGAGTTGTTTACAGTTGCCAATGCCAAGTCTGTGCCTCATCTCTTACCATCCCATAGCTGAATTCTTCTATACCACATCCTGTGTTTTAAGGCACAGCTCTCTTAAGGCCCCTGCTGTCAGACCAGGCCTGTATCTCCTCACACTACGTCCTTATGTTAGTCTTGTAAGCATCTCAGTATACACTGAGTAATCACTTTTTACAGCTATCTGTGTAAAACCATCCTTATTCAAAGATTAAGTAAAACAAATTGGAGGTATTGAACTGGTCAGTTGGAGGAATCACAGACACAGCTGTTCCAATTGAAACAAAGATATATTCAGACAAAGCACAGCTGACAAGCCTCAGGACTTGTGAAGCCTCGTGAATTCAGCACGAAATGTATGGCCTGTTGGTGGTAGTTGTGGGAAATGAAGTTACA
>VZTH01005113.1:0-14389 GCA_013397815.1 Aleadryas rufinucha
CTCTCTGTGAACTTCTCCAACGTCGCTCCAATCTCACAAAGAGCAGTCCTGCCCTACCTGCTGCAGCCTGAGTCCCTCCCATGGGCACACAGTCCTCCCAAAACTGCTGCACCGTGGCTCTCTCTTCCCACGGGGTGCAGTCCTCCAAGGACAGGCTACTCCAGCCTGGAAGCAAGGGCCCTCTCTCTCCACCGGGTCTCCCACTGGATCACAGCCTCCTCCAAGCATCCACCCACGCCAGTGTGAGCACCTCCCCCACGGGCTGCGGGTGGATCTCTGCATTCCCTGTGGACCCACGGGCTGCAGGGACACAGCTGCTTCACCACGGTCCTCACCACAGCCTGCAGAGGAATCTCAGCTCACTTAGCTGTTCCTAAGACTGTGAAGGGAAAAAAAATCCTCTGTAAGTTACCAACCAGGAGGAGGCAACAACAAACCCAGAACCCATTCCAGACTGAAGGGGGTTAATACCTAAAGAGATTTAGAACTTATTATGGGGGACAAGAGGAAAGTGCATTTTGGGATTGAGTAAATCTTATTATGGAATGTTTAAGGGAAGGGACGAAGGCAGGGAAAGGGAGGTAACAAGGTGGATAAGGGAGGAACAAGTGTGGAAAAAGAGAGGGAAAAGGGGATAAAAGGGTCTGGATGTGTATAAACTGGTTCTGGACAGTACACTCCCGTGAAAGACCTGCATCTGCTCAGTGCAATCTGTCTCACTTTCTAATCAAATTCTAGTCCTACCTTTCTTCTGTATGGCTGTTCTGTCTGTTCTGAGAGTGTGTCAACACATATGAACCTTGAGATAGAAAGTAAGAAAGAAGATCTGAGCTCCAGTTGCTGGAATAGGACCATGAAATACCCTTGCCTTGAAGATCCAGATGCCAGCAACTGGAAGAGAGAGGTACTGGAGGCTAGATGGACTGTGTATCAAAGACCAGCTCCTGTAGAAACATGTGTGTGTCTTAGAGTGGATTTTATTCCTAACCATCTGGAGACGAAAAGCAAGACTATAGCATCTATCCTGCTTCTGTTTATGTAGATGCCTGAAAAGTGCTGTTCTCTGCCTCTGTCAGCTTTGTGGTCAGCTGTGTTATTGCTCTGTGTGTGTGTGTGTGTGTGTGTGTGTGTGTCTGTGTGTCTGTGTATTAGACTGGGCTCACCGTTGCTGCTCCATGGACTTGGGGACACGGAACTGTGGCAGTTGCGACATTTGGCCAAGGACCAGTGAACTTCCCTTTGCCCTCAGCCCCATAACAGTTTGCAACCTCTAAGATTTTCAACAGTGTTGTGTTAATTATTTTACACACACTATAAGACTTCATTAAAAAAAGTAAATTGAAACATTAATTGTTGTTTTTCAAGGCTAAATTCTTGCACAGCATTATTTAATATGTTAATATTAATATGTTAATTAAAGAAGAGGAAGAAATACTACAAATCACAAAATATTTTCAATTTACTTTGCTGTTTCAGTATTATTTTGGTCAAACAGCAAAAATAGAGGTAACAGGTTACACTAACAGCATGGTTACTTGTGGAGATTGGAAGAGTATATGAAGGAGATAACAAAGTGAGAGTTAGCCAGGGAAAAGCAAAACAGTAAGGGAGAGAAAACAAAGAGAGATATATAAAATCAAGAGAGTCTACAAAATTAACTATGATAATGATAAACACTATAGCATACATATTGAAGAAGCTGCAGCAGAGTATAAGACATCAGCCAAAAAAGCCCATGGAACTCTGGGTTACAAATGAGGAGTCGCATAACAGCTGAAGCACCACAAAGAAGAGGTAGTTCCTCTCTACTGAGCAAAACTTCCAATGTACAAGAATGGGCAGCTCCATATGCAAAATACTCCCAGGAAATTTAATTAAATTCAGAGGGTAGAAACAAGAAATCTACAATATTAGCCACATATGATCTTTCTGTTATCACTCATTCAGAACAGAATTTTTTCCATAACTGTATTGTCAGATATCTATTTCCCATATAGTTTGTTACTCCCAAGACAGTGTTTTCATCACATATGGGGAAAGAAAAGGATTATTAAAAAGTTAAATAATTTTGACTGCAAAATGTATGGCCTTGTTTATAGGTCACTCTAGACATAAAAAAGTAGTTTTCCTGTCTCATCTTCTTTCTAAACTACTCTGGTAAAAATATACCACATGTATTTTCTGCTATTATGATTGCTATATTCTTCTACATGTGCAAGGATTTTACAGTATATACAAGGGAAAAAATGATAGGAAGTGTCATAAGAAATTCCCTTAGATAATGTGCAGAGAATGTGGATGACCATCCCTGGGAGTGTTCAGAGCCAGGCTGGATAGGGCTCTGGGTACTCTGGTCTAGTGGAAGATGTCCCTGCCCATGGCAGGGGGGTTTGAACTAGATGATCTTTAAATTCCCTTCAAACCCAAGCCATTCTAAGATTTTGTGACAAGAATGAGGAAACAATAACATGGGGATTTGTGATGTCTGAACGGAGTGTCAGTGGTACTGTGCAAAACTTAGGAGGGAGCATGTGGGGGAAGGGGATGGTGGGGAACAAAGGGATATGAGGCAAGAGAAGGCAGTGTGTAAGAGGGTGTGGCCATGTGCAGACTGTGGCCAGCCAGCAGGCTTGTCTGACCTAGCCCTGATCCTCACACCCCCGGGCTGCTCTGTCTTCTCCTTCAGTCCTGTGGTACCCCTCTGTGCTCCTCCTCACTCAGTGTCACTTGCGAGTGCTGTAGGGATGAGAGGTCAGCTGCTGGGCAGAGCGTGAGTGGATTTGAGGTCAGAGACCAGCGCCAGTTGGGGGTGCAGGTACACTGGGCAAGGGGTGTCAACAGCCTGCAGTGGGCACGGGCAGTGAGCGTCTCCACAGTGGCAGCTGGAGCAGGGCAGCAGACACAGCCTGAGACACCGCCTGGGCCAGCCGTGGTGTGGTGGGAGTGTCTGTGTCATCTCAAAAACAGTTGTGGCGGGGTCCATATGTGTAAATTGCAGCAAAGTCCATGCTAGATCTGCTGATGAGCAGGAGGTGCCAGATCTGGGCATGAGCACAAGGCAGGCGGAGAATGAGCTGCTTACAGAATCCCTCAGAAGAAAATGCAGTGGTAGTTGTTTCTTACTATTTTTAAGTTGTTTCTTCTTATTATTAGTTGTATCTATTTTTATTACCTTTGAAAATTATCATTTGAAGCAGCAGGAGTAAAAAACTTAGTCTGTGTAAAACAATAATTCTAGCACTTTAGGGGAATTCATTCATCCCTTTGGGGTTAAGTAATCTATTATATGATTTATTAGGTTATATTCCAAATATTTTAACACTAGTTGATATCAAAAGCTCAAATGCATTACTAATTTTAGTTTTTCATTTCCTCAGGTAATTTTAGACATTTCAAAATCAGTAACCATCTTAATTTATTCTCCAAGTACCATCAGCTAGAATATTTTTCTAATATTATTTTACTCAAATACTAGCCTTTTACAGAGGAATTAACTTCAATTTCTAGCCTAAAAAAAAAAAAAAGAAAAAAAAATAAAAGCAGGAGCACAAAGAGGATTCAAGTTTATTCTAGAACAATCTGTAGAAATTTACCCATTTGCCAAGTGTTTTGGAAGCAATTACATCCTAATCTTGCATTGTTTGAGTAAATCACTTGAATTCTCTGACTGAGCTTTTGCTCACATAAATCTGCTCAATACCCGAGGTATTGACAATTATAGTTTAGTAGATGGTTAGAAACATCCCCATTTCAAGTGACAGTAAATAAAACTTTGATCTGATGAATTATTTCTTTCTGAAATTTTCACATTTCAGCAAAGAAACATGTTCAAAGCCGTATCTGTTTTCAGCCTGGCACAGATTTCAAAACCAGAACTCCACAGATGTAATTCCCTCTTATATTTCCTATTCTGACATTTGCTTCTACAAAGAACCATAACAGGAAACTAGAATATATATGTATTTCTGCATGAACTATTTTTGTTACTAGATCAAACAGACCTGGGTGCTTTTTGTCCAGCTCTTATTTCTCCTCAGTCTATTCTTTCTGCAAAGGTTCACAGATGTCTTGATTCCCACAACTTGTATACATGTAAATAACTGTAAGTATATTCATATAAATAAAGATCTTGTGCTTACTTATGATTTTCTTTGTCAATGTGCTTACTGTTTTGGGGAAAAAATGGAAGGCTTTGAATGCAAGATTTTGATCCAGAGGTGCATAAAATCTGAGATACAGGCAAGATTGCTAATGAATATTTTTGACTAAAGTAGGTTTCTGTCTTGTAGCTGGATTAAAAATCCAATGATTTATCTGTGCTTTCTGAATTTATCTTAGAAATTAAGATGAATACATAGATATCTCGAATCTGGAACAGGACAGATGAACAAACTTGTTTAAAAGGCTTATGTCTGTGTCGATATAATTGTCAAATGCATCTGAAATAGTTTTGTAGTGAAGAACTATGAGAACTGGGTTATTTAACTGTTGTCATTAGATTTCTAAAAAAATTATTAAAGGAAAAATTCTCCAAGATTATATGCACATATTTTATGATGAGAAGAATAGGTTCCTGAAAATGGTAATTTCTTTCTACTGAGTATTAAGGCAGCCTACAATGATTAACGTATATACAGCATGTTTAGTCTCTCAAGTTAGGATTACATTTTCAAAGGAAATTATGGGCATTTTAGCCTTTAGTATATTGTCCTAAACTATTCATTATAATTTCTGTATTCTCTACAGTTCACATTCTTTATTGACATTAAATCTATATTTTTAATGCTTTTCTTATTCAAAAACCTTAAATTTAGTAGCCAAAGCACACATTTTTTATTGTTTGAAAAAAACACTTAGTATAAAATATATGTAAAATGTTATATTTAGCAGACTTTCCTTCAGTAGACTTCTTTAAATAACATCTGTTCATCCACCATCTCAGGGAAAAAATTTCTACTCTCCTTTTCATTCTCAGAAATAACTTCCATGAAACCACTTCATTTCTTGTGAACCTAGAGATATGTAAAGCTCATAATATATTTACATTTCATTCCATTCATGTAATTAAAATGTTAATAAAATCTCACTCAAAACAATCTATCAGAGAAAGAAACATTGATTTAGTTTTCATGGAGCACTGTGTAAGCTGCTAATCTTCCATTCTAACAATAAAATAAAGAATATGCGTTAGAAGGCTGAAATGTTGGTAGATTTATCCACCCACAAAAAACTCAAGCACCTCCTGGTGTGCATTTTAATAAGCTTTCCTGTATGGCCTTTTGATTTCCTTCCTTTATTGTAATATAACATTTTTTGAGGTACAACAAATATGCTACTTAATAACAATGCTATTGATAACAGAAATACATAAAGAAAATAAATATTGAACTTGAGGCATTATGATTTGATGTGTTTTCTTTAACAAAAAAATAGGGTGAAGAATTTACCAGACTGCTCTTGTTTTTCCTGGTTGGTTGGTTGGTTTTGGAGGGGTTTTTTTTTTTGATTGGTTTGAGTTCTGGGCCTTTTTCTTTTCTCCTGGATTCAAAATTGTTCAACTGAAGTTGTTGATCTCCAGATGTGGGATTTTCATCTCCCAGAGGCTTTAAAGCTGACCACGTGGCTAATTAAAAAAGGACAGGAAGTTAAAAAAGAAACAGGGTTTGCTTTTAATAAGAAGCGTGAACTAAACAGGCTAAGCAGAGGACAATGACGTGGAAATGAAGGAAATAAAAGAGACAAGGTCATCAGACACAGAGAGTGACTTTATAACTCTCACAGAAGATTCCAGTCTTAAAGTAAAGAAAATGTCATGTTAACATTTCAGCTTCATGAAAAATAAACAATTCACTAAAAAAAAAAGTAAAATTCTTAAATGAAGTAAGACTATTTTTGTCTACGCAGTTTTATACTTCTTGGGTTTGGTCTGTATCTAATCATATCAAGAGTAAAGAATATTTTGATTTGGCTCCTAGTCTCAGGATAGATATCTTCCACTTTGTTATTTGAATAAACTCTCTTACAACTGCAGGAGGAATGTTGTCATCAGAAATACTGAAATGTGGGTAGTTATTCTCATGTTTGGGCTGAAGACCTCACGATAATTTGTGTCTAGAAGTAATACCAAATAAAGACTCTAGATGTAGTAGCTGATTTCTGTTCAGAATCAATATTGGGATTTTATTTTGCTTAGCTTTTTCAGTCAGCATTTAGGATCAAGAAGTTTAAACCAAGAAAAGTAACTCAAAATGCATCCAGCAAAATACTATGACAAATAGGGAATTCTTTATTGTTCGCAAAAAAAGGAAAATACAGTTTGCAATCTATCTGCCTTATCTTCCAAGGAAAAGTAATATCCTTATCTGTGTGTGGCATAGATGACATTTTTCTTTTCTGGGTGAAAAATTGTGTGGAAATATTTTGGCTTCCTGAGTTCAGAGATGGAATATCATCAGTGTTAGGATTATCTTTTAATGTTTTTACATGGATTTATTCCTTATAAGCAAAAAAACCCCAGCATAAGTTGGAGGATATGTCTGAAAGAAATACCACTTTTAAAAAATGCATTTTTAACCAAATTTCTGAAAGCAAGTCAGATTTCTGTCTGCTGATTCTGGTGCTTGAATAATTAATCTCTGCAGCAATAAATACTATTTCAGACTATTTATAAAAAAATGGTCATTTGACCCTGTCCTATGCTTTTTAGTTGAACTTTATGATTCAGTGCTTATCTTCCATTGTAAAATTTGGGTACATAGAAGAAAACAAATACTGTCTTTGTAAGCACATATAAATCTTTCTATGTAAATGTTATGCAGTGTTCCTGCTATTCTTAACTTATTTCTTCAGGGAATTGTGGTAAGAACCAACAAATTGTGGACTGCTCTAAGAGTATGGACATGAAGACCCTCACATTTCTGACTCTCTAGGTCTAACCGCAGAAAAAAATAGTTGATTTTTCTTTCAATTTTTTTATGTTGAAATTGTTTTCATGCATATATTCTTGCATTCTACAATTTTTTCTTCACCTTGAGAGTGGCAAAATAAAAAAAAAAAGGCTTTTTCACCAATGACTATAATCAAAAATTTCCAAAAAATTCTGAGTGAGAATTTGTTCGGTAGGCATACCAACTAAATTTTTAAGTTAGTCCTGTACAAGATTTGTATTTTCTGAAAGTTTAGAAGGCAAAAAAACCTTCATATATTTTAGAGCTTCTTGCAATTTGCATGCTGGGTCCAGCATCTCTATTTTTACTTTTTCTTAAGGTCTGCAAGAGTTCTTGTCACACCCAAAACAAGTTATCCTTAAAGGCATGACAAAGGGTTGATTACTTGCTTTTCTACTTTTTCTATTAAACCTTTTTTGCAGGAATTTTCTATGACCTGCCGTCCCTATTTATAACTCATTTATTAGCTCTTCCTGTACAATAAAATATTTAGCCCCCAACCAGTGGAAAATGGAAGTGGAAACCCCCATTTTCCCATGAAAGAAAAGGTGGTTGGCAAACCCCTTCACATTCTATTTTCTTTACCAGTGACTGAAGACTGAAATTCCTTGGCCAGGAATGACTGAACTCCATTTTGCAGAATTATGTACGATGGAAGTGACCGGTCACCAAGCACTGCCCTTGATTGCCATAATTGCCAGCCTTTAAAGATGACAACTTTCCAGGATCATTATCCAGACCACTCAGCACCCTGAGTGGTCCACTCCAGGTCCCACAAGCTTTTATATGGCTTGTGTCTTGTTATGTATGACTCATAATTGCTTAAATACTCCTTATCTGGCAATAAATTAAGCCAATTTCCCCAAGTCAAACCTGTTTTGCCAGTGACAGTAACTGCTGAGTGATTTCCCCCTGTTCTTGTCTCAACCCGCCAGCCATTCGTTATATTTTCTATTCCCTGTCTTGTTGAGGAGGGGAGTGATAGAGTGGCTTTAGTGGACACCTAGTGTCCAGCCAGGGTCAACCCATCACAGATCACATGTCCTTCAGCTTTAGCTTCTGTATATTTGCCCCCAGGAGGCCTTCTGGAGTTATGTGTTTCTTTCCTTCCTCTTTTTGCATCACCTATGAGCTACCCTTAACTTTTGCTCATTTAGGATATCATTTCTCTATAGAAAAGTGGTGAATTCTCTGAAAAACTAGCTACACAGCTATTTCTCTATAAATACACAGTGTAAAAAGTGGGAAGTTTTATTCTTGTGTTTTGGGGGGTGGGAAGAGTCGAGTGGGACTGTTTGTTTCCTCTCAGAACTAAACCTGTTCTGGATTTTTTTGTTGTTTTTCAGATAATATTCATTCACCGTATCTTCAAAACTGGTAATATCTCAATTTGTTTGAAGATTTAAAAAACAAAAACTAGCCTAAGAAATTAACCTTGAATATATTAATCTTAAACCATTTAAATTGCTTTTGAATCTATTTGTGCTTAGGACACCTTTTTTTTCCTCTTGTCCTTGATATTACTCACAGATTTATTCAACTGGGCTTTGAAATAATTTGCCTAGAAAGGTGTCATCTTATTTTTCCTTTATGTGGTTTACAACACACATGATTTATACTTCATTTGTTCTGATGATAGAAAGAAAGCCTTTATATTACAGAAGTGATTGTATAATATTGCATTATTTTTCTTGGAAAAAGGGATGTCATGACTGTTTATCAGCACACCCCCAGGAAACAGACCAACCTCTCTTAAGGTCAGCAATACTGTGGATCTGCAAGGATTATTAATAAATTTACAATTGGCTAGAAATCTACAAAGTGCTTTATATATCATAGCTCACCATTGCTGTACCCATGGGAACAGGTTGATGATCTGGCAAAAATGACTACCCAGCTCAAAAAATAATAATTGATGAAAAAAAGGAAAGCCTTCCAGTCAAAATTCACGAAGATACAGTGTTCTGAAACTAATTTATTTCATCTACTTTACATTTCTAAAACCTGTTCTTATTTAAAATCTAAAAAGAATAAACAAAACTTTGGATGACAATGGTTTTCAAATAGTATTAATTTTTTTTTCACTCTTGCAGCAATCAGGTTGCTTTGGGTGAGCTGGAGTGAAGCTGGATGATATTTGATACACACTGACTGAAGGCTGGGAAATCACTGTCTGGAAAGAACTTGCATTCAGGAGACATTTTTATTTAGTAAAACACTGGGACTCATGCTTGACAATTTATGCTGTGCTAAACTGAAATGGCCGAAGAATTTGCCCAGTGGTTACCCAAATCTATGTTCCAGTAAATTCCACTCTCCAAGGGCTAATAAACTGCAGCCTCCCAGTATTACTTATTCTATTAATTTAAAATGTCAAGGTGTCTTGGTGTGAAGGACTCTGTATCAAAATATCATTAGTCTGCTTACACTCAGATAAAGAAGTATTGGTGTGCAACTCTCTTGACTAATAACTCAGTATGTCTTCTGGGACAAAGGCTAGATATTGTAGGCAAGAAAGGAAAAGAAAAAAAAAATAAAAACAGGCCACCCTCAAAAAAATTAAGATAGACAAACGTTGCTGCCATCAACTTCTTGATTCCTATAAGCAAATTTTGGGGGTATTTTTCCTAAATTATGTATGTAAAAACAATAAAACTTATTGACTTATAACCTTCAATAATTGTATCCTGAAAGACCTATTTTTTGAATACCCATATGTTGCTCTTCCTTTACGATTTCAAAATAGGACAGTTTCAGGATTGAAATACAGTGAAGATTTTAAAAACAGCTATTAAAATGACAGCTATTAACCAAGGCAGGTATACATTGTCACTGGTGCAGTATCAGATTGTGTGCTGCAACCCCTATCAACAGTGAACTTAATATGAATAAATATTTCTTTCTGACATATTCTCACTGAAGGAAAATTTAATTAATAAAATACTTTTTGTCTCTTATAGGTTGACTATCAGATAATTATAGTAAACACAGGTAAATTGCATAACAGATAAGAAAATGACTGTAGTTGTATCTCAAAAGACAGTTCATATTCCATTGCTAGAGTCAATGAAAGGCTTGTTTCAAAATTTATGTAGTAAATAGATACTTTTTAAAAAATGTTTGGTTTGTAGTTATCACACTGATCGAGTCAAAAGATATGTGAATAAAAAAGAAAAAATCTCATTATTTGTGAAAATAAGTTCTCTATCTCCAAACTCTTATAAAAACATGTGTTGTGGATATGGCTTTAATATCCATATAATATAATGGGTTTAATATCCATAATATCAAATATATAGTGTATATGGCTTTAAATAAAAGAAAAGCAATGATAAAAACGGGGTCAGTGCACCCCATCAAAGTGGTAATCTTCACATAATGACTACAGCAACACATCATTATAATTTTAGGCATAGAGCATTCAGAGTTCCCCACAGTCATTAGAAATTATAGTGTAATTGACTATTCCATATATTTAGAAAGATATTAGTCTGACTCTTTAATAAAATCTGCATAAATTATATTGCAAGAATATCCTAAGCAACATGTTGTGATTTTAAAAATTTAATCCTAATTTACATAATAAAACACATGACCACTAATTATTCTTGTAAGAAATTATCAGTACAGTAAAATGCTGTATTGTTCAAACTAGAAAAGAAGTAATTCTGTATCTGGAAAAGTTGTGTTATTCAAGTGCTTCCTTTTCTGTTTTAAGCATAAGCAATCAGTGGGATTTGCCCTTTATCAGAACCCCTTAAAGAACTCATTTTATAAATGGCATTTGATAGAGGATAACATAAAAATCTATTACTTGCTGCAGTTCCCTTGCAGATATTCTTCTGCCAAGCCATAATTTAAGAGTACAGAAAGAAATTATATGGAAGATTTGTGTAAGACACTAGTGGTAGTAGCCAGCTCCACTTGTGCATTTGAAAAGCTTTCTATCCATTTTCCACTTAAGTCATTGACGCATTTATATTTTTACTGTTTCGGATACTAAGCATAAAATTTCATGTGAGATGGACGTGTGCATTAATGGCCCTAATCCCACAGCCTCACATCAGTGGCTGATATAAAGACACATTGCACTTGTCTAGGGCTGATTCAGAGCAAGAGGGATGTTTCAGTTCTGACTGCAGCTCAGAAACCTCACAGAGCAGTTGTTTTTCTGAGTTTTTTTTACATGTTGGGCTCAACAGTTTTATGACTTCTGCTTATGAATTTCAGGCCTGTATAATTATCTACAAGATCTGGCTTATGAGATAGTATAACTGAAAGGGAAATTGGACTTCGCAAATTATGAACATATATCATAAAACCTGGATTTGTTCCAAAGCCTAATGTATCTCGTGGAAGATTTTCAGTTTATTACAATCAGCTTTGGATGAGGCCTTCTCCTGTACTAATCGTTCAGCTAAAGAAAGTAGTGGAATTCAAAAACTTCAAAAGTTCTTCTAAATTAAAATGCTTTTTGGAAACATGGTCTGACATCTGTTGTCACAGACAAATCTCATTCCTCTTCTTTTCTGTTGCCTGAGAAGATTTCTGCTTCCTTTTCATCTACAAAATATCAGCTTTGTTCTCTAAGAGTTTGGTTGCATTTCCTGCATTTCTGTTTTCTTGCCTTACATGATCAGTTGGTGCCTCTCTGTCCACTACATACAGTACTAGTTAGGATTCAAAATAAAGGAGTCACCTCTAGCTTTGTGAGACCATGTGTGGTGGATTGACGCTGGCTGGATGTCAGGTGGCCACCAAAGCCACTATGTCACACCCCTCCTCACCTGGACAGGGGAGAGAAAATATAATGAAAGGCTTATGGGTCAAGATAAGGACAGGAAGTCATTACTCACAAGTTACTGTCATAGGCAAAACAGACTCAATTTGGAGAAATTAGTCTTGTTTAATGCCAATCAAATCAGAGTAGGGGAATGAAAAATAAACCCACATCATAAAAACACCTTCCCTTGACACTTCTGTTCTTGGGCTTAACTTTACTGGTGAATTTTCTAATTTCTCCCCACCAGCAGTGCAGGGGGGCAGGAAATGGGAGGTGCAGTCAGTTCATCACAAGTTGTCTTTGCTGCTCCTTCCTCTTCAGGGGAAATACTCCTCACATTCTTTCTCTGCTCTGATGTGGAGTCCCTCCCACATGAGGCAGTCCTCCATTAACTTCTCCCATGGTAGTTCTTCCCAGGGGCTGCATTTTTCCACAAACTGCCACAGTTTGTATCCCTTCCACAGGTTCACAAGTCCTTCCAGCAAACCTGCTCTGGCTCCTCTCTCTATAGGTTCTCCAGTCCTGCCAGGAGTCTGTTCCAGGGCAGAGTTGTATATGTCAAAAAAAATCAAATAAATATATAGTGTGGCATGGCATGGCATGGCTTGGCACGGCATGGTGCTATTTGTACAAATCCTGGCACTATTATCCTAAACTACTAAAAGGTTTTGATAGCTCAGCTATGCAAATGGTTGTGCACAAGTCCAAATACTTGTCCACTGATCTAAAATCATTACTTCAGATTAATAAAAGCTATCTGCCTGTTTCTTGGAGAAAACTTCTAAAAATCTGAGTTAATATTTTGGGAAACCCATTGCCAAAGATCATTCTGTGAGGAATACGTTTAAAGCTTTCCAGACAAAAGGCTTTTAAAGTAACAATAGCAACAGAAAACATGCGATATTCAGAAACATATTCCTTGTGGTTAGCAGAATAAATCTGTGACACATCTGACTTTTCTAACAGAAACTGTGAAGGCATATTTTAGAATACCATGTAGAAAATTATGGTGGTTTGAAAATAAGTTAACTGTCTGGAGTGTCTACAACTAGTGAGTATCCACTGTTTTTTCCAGGAAAGAAATTATACAAAGTAACTGTTAAGCTGTTTTTCTTCATTCCCTCTTGTGCTATATAATTCCCAAGGAACATTCTGTTCATGTCAGAGAAAGTAAGGAGCACTGGGGACACTGGATAATGACCTCATTTAGATGACCAACAGGAGGACATCGGTGTTTCTAAGTAGTCTGTGGTAGTCAGTATCATGAACAATTTACTGCCTAGAATTGGTAAGGGCACAGTTTAATTTATCTATTGAATGAATATCTCATCTGATTACTTCTTTTGCAATGACAGTTGGGATGAGTTGCTTCCCCTTCAAGGTAATTTCTTCTCCTTATAGTGAAGACTTCAGTCTCTGCTGTAACATAGTCTCTTCACAAGCAGGCAACGGGCAGTAGGTTGCTCTGTAGCCGTGGCATCACTGTCAGGTAGTAATCTTCACTGGAGTCTAAAATCAACAAATGGAAGACGAATGAGAACATTTTAGTCCAAAGAAGGATAAGGCAGTAATTGATTCTAGTAGTACAACAAGCCTTGAAATCTGTTGTACTGACTACGCTGCAGTACTTTTTGAGGAATACTGTTAACCAAAGAGAGCTTGTGAAGTTCTTTGCTTTCTGACAGTAAAGGATAAAAAAATCTCCTTTCACCAGTGCTATTTTACTTCTTACTGTTTAATGACTTTTTAGTGATTTCCATGCTGAGCTACTGAAAGCATTTATACTTTATTTATGAATACAAAGTTACGTAAAAGTCTCTATTGATTAGTGATCTTGATTTCCTCACAGAGTTGCATTTTACAAAATTGAAAAAATAAACTGCAACATTAGTCAAAACAGTGTAAATCCCAGATGATAGGATCATTAGACCATAATCTAAATTTGTTTATTCTGTAGCAAAAGAAGCTCAAAAAAAAAAAAAATGGATCACACTAAATTTTTGGAGAGGAGGGATAAATACAGTACACTTGTTCAGCCACATCTTGATGTTCCTTTTTATAAGATACTCAAATACGATAGTTCTGTTCACTTGAATAGAACTCACATAGACAGATCTGAACTTTTCTTGAAGGGGAAATGATTGATGATGTCTGCCACTACATGAAGGATGGGTAAGTCACTGTGAATGTTGTTTTATTGACAGTGCTTGAACCTTGACTGATCTCAGAGGAAAAACAATGGAAAGATTATGTCATTTCATCACAAAAGGAGCTTTCAAGACACTTCATAAATTATTTTTAACAGTGTTTTATCACATGAATTTTAGAAATTACTTTACTATTAATTTCTTATATTCAAATTCAAATAACTTTAATTAAGCATTGATTAACCATTCATGTTTATGGCTTAGAAAACTAAAGACTTCTGAGAAAAAACACCATATATTATTTTTTTACACTGAACTTTTGATGTGTGCATTTCAACAGTGACCACTACCAGGACTCAATTGCTTTTTACATTAAAATACTTTGATACAATTTTGACAACATAAAAAATGGATTAAAGTGAAAATTATTTCAGCTTCTTTTTAGATGAATATATCACTTCACCAATGGTACAAGTGTTTCTGCAATCAAAAAAAAAAAAAAAAAAAAAAAA
>VZTH01005113.1:14950-62624 GCA_013397815.1 Aleadryas rufinucha
GAAAATATCCCTCCCCCAAAGGGAAAAGTGTTTTTTAAAAAAAAAAAAAAAAAAAAAAAAAAAAGACAATTGTTTTATTAAGGTAACCATGCTGATTTTTGTTGTATTAATTTAGCTTCTAGTCTAGACCAAAAAAGGACTGATTAGAAAGTTCCAGGAGTCCTTTTTAGCTAAGATCTTGTCTGCACAAAATTAATTACCATATCTTGTGACTTCTGACAAAGTCATACCTTAAGTTTATGCCCTCCACCCATGTTAAGCTTCATTTGAATCAAATGCTAAGCTGTTTAAATTTCTCTTATAACCTTTCTAAGGTCAGTTTGATTTTTCTTTGATCCATGCAGTGGACTCCAGTTGTCAGAAGCTTATCTATGACCAAGTCAGCTGACTGTGAACCAGAACATGGTGCAGATGACCGACTGGTAGAGGAAGAAACCTTCTCAATGTTCTAAGCTATATCATCTCACTCTCCATCCAGACTCTCAACTGTGTGTACAAACACTGGATGTACAATGCCAGTTCATGCTCCATATCCTAAAACAATATCTTGCACTTCTGAACCAATAAAGTGCTATTCTTTAGTCACTGCATTTTAAAATTCATCCAAAGAGTAAAAATTTGTTTAGTCATATTATTTTTTAAAAATTTAATGGTTAGAATTTTTACTTTAGCCAGTCAGAGTTAATTTTGATGAGGAAATGCTTAGCATTTTGTCAAAACGTATTTTTTTATTGCCTTGCTTTGTAATTCTTTGCACCAATGGACATTGATCTCCATTTATTTCAGGTATCTAGAAGACTTTTTTATTGAATAAGAATTTTTACTTCAATTTTAAATGATATTTTCATAAGATTTTAACCTTTTGATGCCACTAAAATTTAATTTGCAGACAAAAATGCTTCAACTTACTTTAATTTACATTTGCTAAAGCTATAGATCTAAATCCCCACCTCACTCCTCCCCATCTAATCTCTGGCATAGTTTTGGCTCATGACAATGGGCTCTGTTCCAGAGGGTACCTAGAAGAGGTATTATTATAGACTAAATATTATTCTTCATAGGTAGAATGGAGGACACCAACTTTTTTTCCTCATTAGGAAGAATGGTGAGGGGGAGAATGAAGTGCATTTTATGAAAACAGGTGACTGGCTCATTTCTAGTAATGTCTAGGTTATCAGCAGTCTTAAGCTGCGCCAAGGAAAATATAGGTTGGATATTAGGAAAAAGTTTTTTACAGAAAGAATGATAAAATATTGGAATGGTCTACCCGGGGAGGTGGTGGAATCACCATCCCTGGACGTGTTTAAAGAGAGATTGGATGTGGCGCTCGGTGCCGTGGTTCAGTTTAGTTGAGGTGTTGGGGCATGGGTTGGACTCGATGATCTTGAAGGTCTCTTCCAACTTGGTGATTCTGTGATTCTGTGATTAGGACATTTAACACTGGTGAATTTCGATAAAATATTGTTAAACTGATTTTGACAGTGAAACAAGATAGTGACAGGTTTTACAGTGTGTGAGAATGATTTAGGGTTTTTTTGGTTTGTTTTATGGTTTTTTTTTCCTTGGTTTTTTCCTCCTTGTCAGACCTATGAATTCAAACTGAGGTTAGAAAATTGGTCTATTTTGTCTCCTTTTTCCTGGACTCTCACCTGTAATAAGGATTTTTGAATCACAATCAAATATAATATCAGCAAAAATAACACCTACATGAAATGGAGTGAAATCCAATGTCTTCTGTAGCTGAATTAGTACTTTAGTGTTAGCTGTGGCAAAAGCATACTTTAGACATAAAAGTAGTCATGATTTACCCAAAGAATAGCTGATATGTTAAATAACAAGCTCCACACTGACAGCCACTTTTCTGACTATAACCACAGTTTTAGCAATCCATTCCAACTCTTCTTCTGACAGAAAATTCACCTAGCAGATTGAATTTAATAAGGCAAGAACATTCATTTTTTTCTGAAAATATCACTTGCAGTGCCACCTGCATTCATATTAAAGTGGTAACAGAATTCTGCCTCTGATACCTTTTCATTGTACTTCATAGTACATAAAAGATCTCAGAGGCAGCAAATATTCTGTCAGATTCTCAGACATCCATACAGGTCACCAAAAAATCAACATATTTATTAATATGAAATGGACTTATGAAAGGAGCCCTTATGAAAAGGACTCAGTTTTTACCTTCATACTTTCCTATCCCAGCCAAAGTCCCTGGACAGTGCACATACCTGAGACTAAAGCAGGTGAGCAGCTACTCTAGGTGACTCAAGAGAATGATGAGCAAGAAATCAGGTGGCTAACTATCTTACAGAACTTTTAGTTTATGATGCCTTTCCTGCTTATTATGTGACAGGGATAGCACCTGACAAAGACTATTTTCCCTAATATAAATGATCCTACAGTGACACAGTTTTGGCATCCTTAATATACTAACCCAGATTTAGAGCAAAAAGAAGGCAAGAAGTGCAGGACCATATATAATTCAAGGCAGGGTACATGGTGGTTGAGACAGTTGGACTGTTCAACAGACAATTCCTGTACCTGAGCAACAGCCAGAAGCAGTTTCTCCACTGTGCCCTACATTCAGTGAAACCTATTTCTTCATCTTGAATATGCACTGAGGGTTAGAAGACTGCTGTTTAAAATTCATCATATACTAAGAAGTTTTCCATGCTCTCAGCTTTCTAAAACACTGCAGGTTGCAAAGAAAACAATTCAGCCTTAGAAGTGGCTCATTTTATGCACACAGAGTGTTGTTAGAAGGTTCACCTGAAAAACAGGTGCTTTTTTAAAGTGCCTTGCTTTCGGAGTACTGGTACATAACATTGAAGGGCCACATTTTTTTGGAAGTCAGTCCCAAATTTGATAGGAGTTTATAATGCTAATCTTAACTGAACATCTTTCAAGTCATGATTCATAAATTTGTTCTTTCTTATCCCAAGTGCAAGAAAGATTTTTAAAACCAAACTTAGCATTTAGGATTTATTAGCATGATTCAAAAATGTAGAGTCAAAAAATGCATTTTACTGAATTATGGAGCTGGATTTTAACTAGAGATTAAATAAATAAAAAAAAAAAAGGCCAAGTCAAATTCTTCTGTGGATTTTAGCACAAGGTTTTTATAAAACCTAGGGAAAATATATTATTCAGACTTTTAGAAGTGTCTATTTTGAGTACACAAGCAAAATAAATCAACAGGAAAACATTGCAAACATCTGTGATATCCATTTCCCTCTTTATCTGGCCAATTTCTGGGAATATTTGTCTTTACCTTTTAAAATATTTTACATGAGAATGACTTAGCACTGCAAACACTGGCCAAGTTCTGAATCAGGGTGTTTAAGGGCAATCTTTTAAGAATTGTATTTTAAAGACATTCACAGGATAATGAGTTTTGCTGCTCAGCAACCTAAGAAATTAAAACAACCCAAAAAGGATTAAAAATTCAAATTTTCTTTCAAAATGGCATGCCTTTCTACCCTAACTAAATAATCAAGTTAATAAAGTAGTAAGAAACGGCAATCTTAATTACAGCTTTCATTTTATCTTAATTCAGGAATACAAGGATGTTACACTTCCGTTATTCTATCTGATACCTTGACAAAGCTCTGATGAAGCTATGTTTTTCTAAGCAGCTTATACAGCAACTCAAATAGCACATTAGGAATTCACATTTTCTAAATGCATGTAGACAAACTCCCACATATACAGAAAAGCAGCATAAAGCCATGTCCTACTTAAATCTCCCTCTACTTTAATATATTTGCATAGGACTATATAATTATGTAGTTGTTTAATCTCAGGAGTATCAGAATGAATTTCTGAAATATATATTTTCTCATTGTTGTAGTCAATGATGTAACTATTCCCAGATAAATCAGTTGTCCTTCTCTATCCTATCAGAATACCAGCATTTTAAGAGATTTTTTTTCCCTGATTGTAGGACTATACCTAGTATATAGTAAAACCTGGAACATTAACAAAAGACGCCTTTAAATGCTTCAGGATTTATCTGTTCTTATGATTTCCTACCTATCTTGTCCTTTGTTTTTGTCTCTCTACTGAGTTTTCTGAATTCCTATGAGTAGAAGGTTAGCACCTACATATTTCAAATACTAAGTCATAATGTCTTAGAATCATAGACTGGTTTATGTAGGAAGGGACCTTCAAAAATAATCTAGTTCAAACTCCATGCCATGGATAAGGAACATCTTTCAATAGATGACATAGCTTAAGGCCTTGTCCAGCATGATTTTGGACATTTCCAGAGATGAGGTATCCAAATCTTCTCTGGGCAATCTGTGTCAGTGTCTCACAATAGTAATTTTAAAATTTTTCTTCCTTCCATCCAGTATAAATATTTTTCCCATTTTAACCAATGACTCTTGTTCTGTCCTACAGGCCCTGGAAAAATTTCTTTCTCTATATTACTTATAACTTCTATTTAAGTATAGAAAGGCTGCAAAAAGGTCTCCCTTCCTTCTCTTTTCCTGGATGAACATCAGGTCTCTGACCCTGTCCATAGGAGAGGTGTTCCAGCCCTCTGATGATTTTTGTGTCCTGCCTCTGGACTTGCCCTACCAGGTTCATGTCCTTCCTGTGCTGAGGATCCCAGAGCTGGATACAGTACTGCAGGCAAGGTCTCATAAGAGCAGCATAGAGAAGGAGAATCATCTCCCTTGACCTGTTGGTGACACTTTTTTTTATGCAGGCCAGCATATGATTTCTAGGCTGCAAGCACACATTGCTGGATCACATATAATTTTTTCATCCACCAGGATGGTGGACATCAAGTCTTTCTCCTCTGAGCTGCTCTCCATCCATTCCTCCTCCAGTCTGTATTGATGTTAGAGATTGACATGACTCAGGTGCAGGACCTTGAGCTGGTCTTGTTGAAATTCATGAAGTCCCATTCCTCAAGCCTATCAAGGTCCATCTGAATGGTGTCCCTTCTCTCTAATATATCAACTGTACCATTCATCTTGGTATTATCCAAAAACTTTGTGAGGGTGCACTCAATCCCTCTGGTCTGTGTCATTAACAAAGATGTAAAATAGCTTTGGTATCCATATGGACTCTTGAGGGACACCACTGGTTACTGGATTCCACTTGGTTACATTGGCTGTAACTCTCTGAATGTGACCATCCAGTCAGTTCCTTATCCATCTAACAGCATATCCATCAAACTCATTACCTGTCCTATTAAGCATCAAGAATGTGATGGGAGACCATACCAAAGGCCTTAAAAAGTTACCAGGTAGATAACATCAGTTGCTCTTTCCTTCTCTACTGATGCAGTCACATCATCATAAGAAGGCCACCAGATTAGCCCAGCAGCACAGCGCCAGATTTGCCTTTGGTGAAGCCGTGTTACTATCTTTACTCAACTCTCTGTCTTCCATATGCTTCAATACAACTTCCATAAGGAACTGCATCAGGAGGGGAAGTTGCTATTTGTGAGATTCTAGACTCAGAGAAGTCTTGGTAGGGAAGGAGACAAATAAAGTAATGGTAATTTGTTCATAAGGTATATGGTGATTGTAGACAACTCTGGCCATTTAACTAGTGTGTTGGTTTAAAATCCAGCTAGAAAATTAAACCCACTCAAGCTGCTCCCTTTTCTCCTCCTCACCCCTTCCAATGACGGAGGAACACTAGGAGAGATTATAAGTTGGAATCACAATTTACTGAAAAATTGCAATAACCACAACAATATTAATGAAAGAGTGTATAAAAGAGAGAGTTTTACCCACAAAAGCATATTCATCAAACAAACAAGAATGCTTCCCAAAGACAGCATCCAGCATGCTTTCCCAGACAAAGGTAAAATGGCCACTGGCCTTGTTTTACGGCCACATTATATTCAGGAAAATTAAAACAATATATCGGGGAGGCTCTCATGGCTTAACTTTCTGCTCCCCCAGCCTGAAAACAACAGAAAGCAGGGATAAAATAGAACCAGAAGTAGTGGTTTCAGTTCGCCTTTCTATCTTTTGTGAGATAGGAGATTTGGAGGAATGCAAAGCAGGCTCAAAACTTAAAGAATATGAAAAAGTTTTTTAACAGAACTAAAGGAAAGAAAAAGAAATAATAAGAAATTAAAGCAAACCCCTCCCTTTGCTCCAACACCCCCTNGCCCTCTTTCTTCCTCGCCGTCGTCTTAGCTTCACTCACTTTCTCTTTCTCTCTGACCTTGAAAACGCCACGATGCAAAGTAGTCTCTGTCGTATGGGCTTTATGATGAAGAAAGCCCCATTCACTTTGTGCTGCTGGCTTCTTTGATGTCAGTCTCTCAGCTCCATCGGCCTCTGCCAAGATCTCCGCGGGCCATGTGGTGGGGGGAGAGGGGGCAGTCCTCAGAAGCCTCTGCAGGGTGGTTTCAGCTAATTGCAGCGATTATGGCTGTTTCTCAGCTGCCAGGGCTTTGAGGGATTCTCCTGCCAGCACGCCGGCAGCCCAGGACCGTGCCCAGGCACCAGAGGGGGGGGGAGGGGGGCCCCTAGGCCGCTCCGACAAGCGGCTCCAGCACCCATCTCCTCCCCCCTCCCGCAGGAGCGGCCAAACTGAAAGAGAGGCACTTCCTGTGTCTGCCAGACTTTAAATATGGAAATTCCAAAAAGCGCTACTGGTCAGATGAGCTGTCCATCAGCTCAGATCCAACCTACCACACTAGTTCATCCAAATGAGGAGCTATGCTGCTGAAATGGCGATTCTGCCACTCTGCAGGGGCTCTCTTCCTGGTGGCAGTAGCAACAGTGTGGCAACAGAAATGGTGGTCCCAATCCCACACCCTCTCCAGAGAAAGCCCAGCAAAACAAAACAAAACAAAACAAAACAAAACAAAACAAAACAAAACAAAACAAAACAAAACAAAACAAAACAGAAAAGAAAGAACAGACTTGGGGTTTCTGGCCTTGGCTTTTTAACCACAACCCCCAGTATGATAGCATAGGGTTAAAATGTTTCTAAAATTGTATTAGCTTAGGTGGGCTTTGAATAGGTATTGTTTCTGCTAAATCTTGTGACTCTGTACCTGTGTATAGTAAATGGCAGAAGATGTTCTGATTGCTTAATCATAACACGGATCATGAGGAAAGAACAGCAAATATGAGGGAATATTGTGGGAGAGGGGCTCGAAGCTTATGCTTGAATGATTACAATAGAACTTGTAGCTTATGCTCAATTGATCACAATAGAACAATAGATGGCTAATGATTAACATATGATTCTATAGCAGTTATGTAAGAGAAGAATATAAAATGGATTTTACTTCGAACCCTTGTCCGAATCTGATTTGGGTTTGTACCCCGATTCCCGAGCGCTCTTCAAATAAAAGGCACCTGCATATAATCATGCTGTGATTATGTGTTTCTACGCTAACAAGTAGGTAGCATTGAATAGACAGTGCTGAAACCTCCACCCCCTTGTCTCTGCACCCAGGGCAATGAGCAAAGAACACTGAATTTAATTTACTCATGTAATAGTAGCCAGAGAGACAATTAAGACAGAATTCCATTCCAGTATGCACGTATAGTATCCCTGAATATCGAGAGCAGACAATGTGTGGCCAGGTTTATGTCACAGAGAAAGGGTGGCAGCAATAGTGAGCCAAGAAAATTTCTTTAGACTCACTTTCGTTCCAACAGGAATACTGGAATGGTTACCAATTGATTTGTAGGAATAGCAATACAACCACTGAAAGCCAGGATGGATTTGTTAGGAACTCTAACAAATCTTTTGAATAAAGGAAAAACAGTAAGTCTAGAATTCATCTGACAAAGCTCAGATGATTCTAGGTTGCTTACCATGTCAATAAAGAGAACTAAGAATTTGGAGGGCAAAGTGTCCAGTTCTGCATGTCAAACTTTACAAAAGATAAAGATGGTGCTGATTTGTGGTCCAGAGTACTGCAGAGAGAATAATCATAGTTTTATAAAATACAGCCTATGAAAAGAAAATTAAAGACTTATGTCTCTTTAGTTTACAGATGAACACAGAAGGAAAGAAAAAAATGAGATGACTACGTAAACATGTAAAAGGCTACTGTCATAAGCAAACATAATGAGAACAAAGATCAAGAGGTTTAATTTAAAGTCATGGAGATTTATTTAATTTGAGAAAATCTTTCCAGTAAGAGGAGCAGTGGATTATTAAAGTGGATTGCCTGAGGAAAGGTTCTCATCATTTATGAAGAGGCTGCATAAACTTCTGTCATGTAACACATACATATGTAAGTCATGTCCAGAAGCAGAAGACCAAAGTGGGTGATCTTCTGATGTGTGCCGTAGTAATCCATGTTCCTGTTTACCTATTTCCTAATGATGAAGTCAACTGTTCTGATAAAACAATAAATTAAATTAGACATATTCTGATGCATATTGAATTATTCATGTATAGCTATAGAATGCTTTCAGTAGTGACACAGCGAACTATTTATATTAAGCAATGCAAGCTAGGACCTGTGTCAAACTGAACTGAATCTCTTCTATCCAACACTAATCTGATTTAGAAGTCTTGTCTGCATTTGTGTCTCTCCCATCTCTTTTTATTCTGACTATGAATTAAACCTTCAGTGCAAGAAAACTTTCCTGATTAAATTTCTGTGAGAGAAGTTTTGATTTAGACTGATCCCTACATCCTTTCTAAAAAATCTTACCTTGGAAGGTTCCTAGCCATTTCTGTCTATAGGTTAATATAATCATCAATTTCTCCTGTTCAAGTTTCATAAGAATATTTTTGTTGTGCAATTTTCTGAAGAAAAAATTGCTTAGAAGAGGAAAGAAAAAAACCCTGCTTATAATAAATGTCTATAAAATATTGTTAATCTTTAAAGAGCTCTGAATTATTTAATAAATGTGATCTACTCTTGAAATTATTAAGGTATTCCTTAAGACATGTACTTTGTGTTCGATAAAGCTAATCACACTAGTAATGTTAAAACTATGTAAAGTTTCATAGAACTGAGATCTACCTGAGCAGTTTTATCTCTACACGTGAAACACTGAAAGTTACTTAACAGTCCTTACTTACATGCCACTTCATTGGAGCCACTTCATTGCTATTTCAGTGGAGAGCTTGGATTTCTTACCACTGCGCCTCCCAGACTTCTTTAAGTCTATTTGGACAACAAAAGGTGGACTCACTTGTAGACCACAAACAGACATTTCACTTTTTTTTTGGCAGCATTTTCTTCCCTTTTATGAAATTTCCCACATAATTTAACAGATGCAGTGCCAATATTTAAGACCGTAGTATGATTATGACACTGCAAAGGTTTTAAAGGCAAATACTCACTCTTGAAAATAAATGGTCGAAGGAAAAAATATAATTAAATAGTCTGCATGAGGTGGTCAAGTGCAATAAGTGTCAGACTTGTGCCCTGAATTATTTGTAAAGAAGATGATTTTCATATAGCTTTCATATCTGTTAGTTAAAAAGAAAAAAGCATCAACATCTTTAAATATGAAAAATCTATTTTTCAATGTTTGATAATTAACAAAAATTATTTCTAATTTGTGAAAATAAACAAAATTTGACAGTGTTTTGGCTCAAAACTTGTTACAATTTTATAGGCAAATACCTGAACTTGCAGTCACCACAAGAGTGTAAATTAAAGGATAACCACAATATTATTTTACTTTGAAAACTGCTTACTTTTTCCGCTATGATTCTTTCTTATATACTCTACTACTTCCAAATTAGGGTGATTAGCTCCTCTTTCCCTGGGGATGTTTTTAGTATATTTTGAAAGTTTCCCTCTGCAATCCATATCTACTTGCAAGGTGATAAGAACCTATTATTTTCGTCCAAACCAAATGATTCTACTTACATACCTTACACCTACCACTTAGTTCTTTGATATTGGAATGACAAAGTGTAGAACCATAAGAGTTTGCCAAATTCTGAGTTGCCTGGAAACTTTTACCTTTTCATCAACAGCCTCAGAAAAGTTTTCTGACTTTGTTTTAAGGCAAAAGATATTATTGAACTTTCAGTAAATAGCATTACTTTCATTTGCTCTGTACAAAATAAGTTTAGTCATTAATAAGACTTTCCTGAAAAGCAAAGATCTTCAGAATGGTGAATTCCTTAGATTTTAACTAGTATAAGCTTCCCCCGAGGAAAAAAAAAAAGGTAGGTTTTTTAATGATTAAAAATCTTATTGATCAATAGCAGTCTCCAGGTAAGATAATTGCAATTTATATTTACAATTGCAAAAATTCAATATGTAAATTAATTTATGTCTTCAATTAATAAAGCAGGACAGTTCAGAAACTGGTATTGCATTTACATCTGATTATTTTCAAGATTATATGTTATTTTAGGAAGCTCATGCTAAGGCAACAGTCATAAATAATTCAAGATAGTGTAACAGCATACTTAGAAACAATTTTGTTTTCTTTTTTCAACTGTAGTAATAATTGACTTGTACTTCAAAAAAACCCCAAACAGATATATCTATAATTCATCATAATTTCTTAACAGTTGTTCTGATTTTACCACCAAGACAGGTAACATTAGTCAGAGTTTTCACCTTGTAATTTCAGAAATCTTTGTTACAATCATTCAAACTGAATTTTGACCATCATAGGCTTCTCAGAGGGAGTGGGGGGAGGGAGTGAGGAGAAAGTAGTTAAATGGCTTTATATTCAGCTGACAACACAAATTCATCAAGCGTTTATTCCAAACATTGCAAAAGTCATCAAGCACCTACTCATAAACACAGCAAGTCCATGGTGGAAGCAAGCTAGTAAATATAATTTTCTCCAATCAAAGACATCACAGTGCTATTACGTTCAGAAACTCATTAAGTAAAAGCCAATCTCAAAATACCCACTGAAAATAAGTGTACCATTCAGCCAAAAAGGATGTGGCCAGGCTTTTCACCAACAAAGTCTACTCTCTGATTCTCCTTTCTGAAACAGAGAAGTCTTTCTAATAACCTCACTTTGAACTTTCTCTGCCCATGTTTCTTAAAGTTCAAAGGGCTTGTCCCAAATTATTTCAGGATTCTCTGTTTTTTAAGGCAAATAAATCAGAACCTGCCATGGAAGTTCACTTCCAATAGCTCAAATCTAGTGTTTTATTTTTGTTCCTATGAAGGACAGATATTCCTTCCTTATCTTACTGTTAGATTCTATGAATGCCTCAACTTGTCCATAGAAGAAATTTTTTTTGTTATATTTTAATACCTATTTTTGTGAATTTCATTACCTATTATTTTATTTTACATCTAGGAGGTACATCTTTATGTCTAACATGACCCTAAAGGTCATTTAGTCTTTAGGAGTCAGATGTGGCACTGTTTCACTCTCAACTCTTGCTGGTGAATATTTTAACTATTGCTGAATTTTGTTTCTTCTGTTCCAGAAGAAAAGTAGCATATCCTTACCAAGCCTCCTTGAAATAATGTGAACACATTATTCAAAGCTTTGTTTTTCTACAGATACTAAATGCATCATTTTGGAAATTACCTATCTGCACAATAAAAATACTTAATTTCAATGGCTACCTATCTGTCGGTATCATAAAGTCTGTGGTAAAACACATAGAGCCCATGACAGGTCTAAACTATCAGTAATTGCTACAAATGAATATGCTGTATTTTAGGGGTTAGGAATTTTATTAAATAGGGCTTAGATAAGCCTCAGCAAATTATTTATTGGGCAATAATCCTTAAAACTAATTTACTTTTGCTACTGGTTGACCAGTTATAGCTGTTTAACAAACCATTCATAATAAAATAAGTACAAGCATAAATGCTGCATAAATGCTGCATAAACACAAACCAAGACATTTTAAATTAATGTAATCATCTGTTTAGAATACTTAGTTTGATTCAGTGATTATAGCAGTTCTTTAAAAGAAAAGGAAGACAGCTAGTGTTACTTTATTTGGTTTTATTTTGTATATGTACTTGTAGGTTTGTGGGAAAAATACTGAGATAATAATAAGGTCATGCAATGGACTTTCAAGTCAGAGATTTTAATGGGTGCATATTTTTACCCAAAATAAGTATATGTTAAACCTGTTATAGGTTACTCTTCTGAAAAATATCTTGAAAGGAGGACCTTTTCCTGGCTTCCAAGAGTTAGATTTTCTCGACTTTCACATCGTCACTGCAGACAGTGAATCCCTAGCAGCTTCATTTACCTGATGCAAAGCAGAGTACTACTATATTAACTATTTTCAGTTCCAGTCAGTTACAAGACCCATTGAATTTACATTACATGTTAGAAAATGTCAGATGATGAAACAATGTTTCTTAACACTTTTTGAAATTCTGAATTTTAACCATTTTAATGGATATTTTCCACAGATAAACTTGTTTCAAGTTTAAATTTTCTTTTGGAATGTTCTGCTAAAAATAATTACTTGTGGATCTGTTGCTGATGTTAACAGCTTTTGCTAAATTGCCCTTGAATTTTGGAACATGGATTTGGTTTTTTTCAGTGGATTTTTCCCTTTAGAAATGCGTTGTCACTTGGTGTCTATCACTATAAAATTCTCTAAAACTTTGTGCTTGCTCACATAATTATCTTTTCTGTTAAGAAAAGACTAAATGAAGCAACTGACTTTCAGAAGAGATCAAGGTAGAAGGAATGAACAGATATAAGAATCTTGACTAAAAGATGGAATAAAATTTCAGGATTTAACTTCTCCATTGTTTCATAGTTCTTTGATTTTTTTCAGTCATCACTGTGAGAAGACTGATTGGGGAAAACAGGACACTATTGTTTACCAATTTTTACAAACAGGACAGCTAAGAAATTGCAAAAGTGCATTTGATTTTAAAAACAAGCAAGCAAACAACAAGAACCCCCAAAACAAAACCAACATATACACAGACTTCTAATACAACAAATTTGGAATGAAGTTGAAGTTAACATGTTTTTTTGCTGAAAGATTAATTTATGGTTTTTCAGGGACAAGGTGCTCTGAAATACAACAAAGACTATTAAGAACCACATCGATCGCACCAGACGGGGTCATTCAGGCTTCTACAGTATATAGAAGATATTAATTTTGTTATGATAAGATGCCAAAAATATCTGAGCATATGTTTCCTCTGCTGCTTAGTTTTCCTTCAGACTTTCCACTACATGTTTAATGAAGTTATTGGTCTATAGATGTTGGGGTAACAGGCGTTGGTGTAAGAAAAGAGTTAAACAGAAAGCAAGAGCAGCAGCGACGACAGCAGGAGCAGCATCCCTGGTCAGTGTGTACCTGAGAGATGAACCGAACGAAGGAGTTGCTGTGTCAACATAGAACACCACACCATCTCCACTATTCCATGAAGGAACTTGGAAAAGTACACACTTCGCACTCTATTAGCCGTGGCTATGAAGAGGACAGTAGAAGATGCCAAAAGGACTGATTTATTGTGGAACTATGATTAAGCTTGTGCATTGTAACCAAGAGGGGCTTTTGGGAGTAAAGATATATATACTGATGCTTCCGAATAAAACTTTTGATTCACTTGCACCTCTGCTGGTGGATCTTGTTCTTCATGTAACACATATAGATACTGAATAGAATTTAATGCATAAGATTGTAATGCAGAGAGGAGACAAAAAGACAGTTTAAAGACTTATGTCTTTCGAACTGAATAAAAACAAATGGTAATAAACTCTTCATATATTTAGGTAAAAAGAAGAACAAGCATGGCATTATGAAATGAGAAAGATAATCTAGGTACAATTCCAAAATAAAATTGAACAGAGTTATCACAGGATACAAGCACTGTGGCTAATGTGAAGGGGGAAAAAAAGACTGATGATTACAGGTGAAGTAGAAGGAAAAGAATGCCATGTGGTCAAAATATATTAGATATTGTCATGTCAAGATTTTGAAAGAGATGGTACTTGGATACTCAGAGATGGTACTTTCTGAGCTTGATAATATGAGTGACTTTAGAACATTTTCTTGCAGAAAGAATTATATACGTAAATGCACACAGGCAAATATTTTACCCATCCAAGTGTTTTAAGAATGGCAAATTATATTGCTCTAACATGGTGTATTTCTTCAAAATTGACTGATTTTTGAGATGAAGTCAGCACAGAGACGTTAATCCTGTACCTAGACTTGAGGATAATTGATTTGGAGGTATACAAAATTTACTAGTTCATCTTGAAAAGGGTAGCTGATTAAGAAGTAGAAACTTTTTATTCATGCATTCATTGTTTAAAGGAGAAGATTCAAACAGGTTTTGTGATTTTGTGTTGCAAAGAGGTTCCTCAAGGATTGTTTTAGAGTTGTTCATGTTTAATTCTTTTGCCTAACAAAATAGCTAGGAGCATGTTGGTGGAATTTGCTAATGTCACACAATTGCAAGGAATCAAAGGGTAATATAATGTGGATAACTGTGAGGAAAGAAGAAATCTGCCTTGTGAGAGTGAACAAATTTGGATTCTGTACCTTAATAAATGAAGGCTGAAAGGCAATACCTGATTTTCTGTGGTGATTGTGAATCAGAAAACTTTGATGGAGGAAGGCATGAGTTCAGATGGAGACAGGTCGAGCGCTCCCTTGTTATTGTTGATCTTTAAGGGTGTTGGAAAGCTGAGACCAAAAATAGGAAATTATCAAAGATATTAGCAGAGATTTTTCTTTCTGCTGAAATTATTTTACAATCCTACTCTGAGGTGGAATAACTGAAGTTCTTTTTAATATGTACCTTGGGGTGGATTAGAGTGAAATGACAGCGAATGACCAGTTTTGAAATATAGAGATACACAGATATATAGACTTATAGATCATCTATACATACCCATGGCAAGTTTATTGTAGAACAATTTGGTTGCAATGGAAAGGAGGTATATAGCCATTTTGGTTATTATCTACAGAAATATAGCAATATAAAAGTATAAAAATATCACTTAAGAAAGAGAAAGAAAGGGTAAGAGTAAATACCAGAAAGATATCACCATCCATGATATCTCATCAGGGATGAGACCCGATTGTTGCAATTTCAGCATCCATTGGTTGAAGTGAAGGTTGCTGTCATCAGGAGAAAGCCCATGAAACACAACGTTCAATGGGTTAATCTATGTTCAGGTTCAAGTGGGAATGCCCAGATACCTCCCCTGGGGGGGGGTTTTACGCTGCCTGAAGCAACACTGTAGATCATGCACAGTCCTCTGGCGGAAGGCCCCAGAAATGAGTCTGGGGGTGTTTTGAGGGTCTTTGATGGTTTATGACTCCTTCTAAGACTCGATGGCTATGTGTTCTGCTTAGTAGAGCCAGTTATGTGTTATAAGAAGGGATGATATCTTCAGGCTTATGTGATACCTCCTTGGGGACATGATAAAAAGCATTATCCCACCTCACAGGATCTACTTCTTATCAGCCCTTGAGCTCTCATCTGGCTCAAAAGACAGCTTGTTGCTAAACAAAGGTCAGTTTGTTGTGGTTATACTCTGGTGGTGGGTGCCCATCCCCTGTCTTATGCAGATCAGAGGTTTCGCCACCACACACCCAAAAACCCTCCTCCCTCCCCTTCGGTTGTGGGGTGCAAATCTCACCTCAGTAAAGTACCTCCTGCTTTTGCAAATAGCTGATTATGTGAGTCATTAACTGTTAACATTTCAGTCTCTCACACGCTACCATCCCCAACACTCATGTCCTTGCCTGTTGTATTAAATATTGCATAGCCCTACTGTTGTTCTTATGATTTATGATATTGAAATTCAAAAGAGTTTAAAAATACCTTTAGTTCTGTATCCAATCATAGGTCATCACAGAATCACAGAATTTTTTTAGGTTGGAAAAGACCTTTAAGATCATCTAGTCTAACCATTAACATAGCACAGCCAAGTCCAACACTAAACCATGTCCCTAAGCGCCACATCTATAGATATTTTAAATTCCTCCAGGGATGGTGATTCAATCAGTTCTCTGGGAAGCCTGCTCCAATGTTTGACAACCCATTCCATGAAGAAAATTTCCTGATATCCAATCTAAACCTCATTGGGTGCTGTTTGAGGCCATTTCCTCTCATCTTGTCACTTGAGGCATGTCACACAAGGCTGACCCTCACCTTGCTACAACATCCTTTCAGGCAGATGTAGACAGCAATAAAATTTCCCCTGGGCCTCTTTTTCTCCAGGCTAAACAATCCCATCTCTTTCAGTCACTCCTCCTAAGACTTGTGCTCCAGACCCTTCACCATGTTCCTTGCCCTTGTCCTGAGGAGCCCAAGTCTGGACACAGCACGCCAGATGTGGCCTCACCAGGGCTGAGTAGAGTGGGAGGATCACCTCCCCCGAGCAGCTGGCCATACTCTTTCTGATGCATCCCAGGACACTATTTGTTCTTCTGGCCAAAAGCACACACTGCTGGCTCATAGCCAACTTGTCATCCACCAAGACTCCCAGGTCCTTCTCTGCAGAGCTGCTCTCTAGTAGGTCAGCCCCCAACCTGTACTGGTATTTGGGGTTATTCCTCCCCAGATGCAGTATGTTTTTCAGTGTTTTGGTTGCATGCATTTATTTTTTTAAAAGGTAATTATGTCTTTACGTAAGAATAGTTTGTGAAACATACTATTATGAAAATCCCTGCAAAACTCTAGAATTAAGTGTCTAAATCTAATGGTTAATTAATAATTAATTTATATGACTTATCTGAGGTTTCAGTAAGTCTCCTAAACTGTGAATCTTATCTGTGAACCTGCAATACTTTTCACAGTGAAAAAAATTCCCAAAGCAAGCAAGAGAGGACCCTGCCCCTAGAACTGAAAAAGATTTTTGTAGCCAGCAAATCTCATTTATTTAATTCCACCATGAGTTTAGAATCATCCATAAGGAAGTTAGCAGAGTTTTGCTAATGTACGTTAGAGCACAAATGGATAGTGGTAAGCTTTTCTAGCTGTTAACACTGTATGTAGAATGCAGAGTACTGAATAGTGTTTTGTTTTAGTCAGATAGATTGTCCATGAAGCACTCAGGAATCCAGGAGCAGGGCATGATCTCTAGCAGAGCCATCTCTAGCACAAAAAGTGAGAAAACTGCCCCCCTTTTTTTTTTTTTACCCCATTTTCTTATTCTTAACAAGCTAAACTTCTTGGAAGAGCATCTTCCTCCCCTTCTGACTTGCTTTTCGGCTCAAGAAAAGGAAACTAGTTTATTATCTTTATAATAACCTTTCAAGTTAAAAAGGGAATAGTTGCACTGATGTAAAACTACAATATATTTTCCCAATTTAAAATAATAATAATAAAAAAGATGTCTTTTTTTTTTTAATATTCACTTACTGTAATACCTATATATATTTTATTTATGTGTTTACATAGATACTTACATATAACATTTTTTTCTTAGTTTTTTTTAAACCAAAGGTGATGGCGTGAAAATATGTAACAAAAGAAAAAATTAAAACTTTAATTCCTAAATTAGTACTATAGTTCTTCTCTTACTAATGGATATACAAGGTTTTATTCAGTTATTTACATGGAAGCTTTAGAAATCTTTTAGTCTGCCTGTCCAGGTGGTGCAAAGATGCCAAAAATCTCATGCTCCTTCTTAATATGTAAGATGGGAAGATGGTGCAGACATCTAAGCTGGGCCTGCCTTTCATCTGGAAACAGAGTAGCCACATTCCTACAATGCTTGATGTGATCCATTAAGGCTACGTCGAGAGACAATGAAGAGGTTTATAATAATTAATCGGAGTCATGGGTATACTGGGTTAAGTCAGTAAAAGTTCATGGACATTCACAAGTATGATCCAAAGTGTTACCAGATCCATATGTGTATGTCTAAGTGTATAGTCAATCCTAAACAAGGAGGCATCAGGTCAGCAAAGTAATACCAGAAGTACATTCAGTTAATAAAGTTCTAAGATAAATCCTCCTACCAGTAGAAGAAATTTTTTTTTTTTTCATTGAATCAAGTAAAATCATGGTTGGAAGTTTTGTACAAAAATTACATGGGCATTAACTTCCTACTCAACATCAAAAAACCATCAAATTTCAGAGTGTAGGGGAAATCCAGCAGGAAAACAGAACAAGGCAAAAGTTCTTGTGGTATAGAACTGGATAAATACAAATTATTTAGAAGCAAAACTGACATTTCAATAGGATAAAAAAAATGTAGAAGAGATCCTAAGATATTATAAATGTAAATAATTTATAATAGCTATATTCTGGAAATGTTTCAAACACTAACTGAAGATTGAGGGTGTATAAATAGAGCAGAAGTCTTCCTTGACTGAGTTTTGTTGGAATATTTGATGAAATTCTCAAGTAGTCATATAATTTGAGTTTTGTGATGTATTAAATATGTATAATTCAGAGTCCTTGTGTTAGCATGCAACATTAGCAATGGCAACTGGACAAAAAAAAAAAAGGAAGGAGTTCTGCAAGATCTGTCTTTGCAGAAAACAACAGTAACAGTTACTAAAATGCCGATTTCTTGAAAATTCCTCACAGCAGGGAGTTAGTTTCTGAAACAATAACAAAGTGGATAATGGAATCAAGACTGTGGAGAAAGAACCGCATGATATTGTTTTACAGTTATCCCTTTTAATTTGGAGTTTTCTTTCCCCCAGCACCTAACTAACTAAATATAGACAGATTTAGCTTGTGACAAACTTCCCTACAGTGGCTGTTTTGGTTGATCACAATACACCATTTTCTTTCCTAGAAAAAAGTTTCTCATCCATTTGAAGCAAGAACTTTAACATGAAATTAATCCTGCCATAGAAGTTTCCTTTATATGTTTCTGTTTGACTGCTAATATTGTACACATCTGTGAAATCTATCCATGCTTTACCCTGGTTAGGGTACCTCTCTTCTGTCCACTAAAAGTTTTCCCTTTTAGTGATCATTTCAGCTTGTGATCATTTGCCTGATGATGAACAGATGCATTCTGGAGTCCTGAGAGAATTAGCTGATGTAGTTGCCAAGACACTCTCCATGGTATTTGAAATCATGGCAGTTAGGTGAAGTCCCAGCTGACTTTAAAAAGGGAAACATGGAACCTCATTTTAAAAACCGTACAAAGAAGAATCCTGGGAATTGCCAACCTACCAGCGTCACCTCTGTGCCTGGGAAGATCATGCAACTGAAAGCTATGATAAAGGCACGTGGAGTACAGGGAGGTGCTTTGAGACAGTCACCATGGTTTCACCAAGGGCAAGGCCTGCCTATCAACCTAGTGGCCACACAACGAAGTGACATCAGTGGACAAGGGAAGAGCTACAGATGTCATTCTTCTGGACTTCTGTAAAGCCTTTGACACAGTCCCCCAGAAAACCCCCTCTCTAAATTGAAAAAGTATAGATTCAATAGATGGACTGATAGATGGATGACAAGGTGGCTGGGAGAAGGGGAAATGGCTTTAAACTGAGAGTAGGTTTAATTTAGATATTAGAAAAAAAATCTTTACTGGAAGGGTCATGAAGAAAGGAAACAGGTTGCCCAAAGAAGTTGTGAATGCCTCATTCCTGGGAGTGTTCAAGGCCAGGTTGGACAGGGCTTTGAGAACCTGGACTAGTGGAAGGTGTCCCTGTCCTTGGCAGGGGATTGGAAGTTCTGTTTACTAGTGTGAATGCTGGAAGCATGGTGCGGGGAGATTTCTCAGCTTTCTGCCAGTGTCTGTGAGAAAGCTCTGCTTTCTCACGGACGCTGTGGGAAAACAGCTAAGAGATTTTGTAAACTATGGAACTGTTATTGATACCGAAGAGAAAATATCTGAAGTAAGTGTTGCTGGGTTCAGCCAATCCCTCTGAGGGGTGGCTGGTCAGTGAACCAACGACCTTATGCTAGTCCAGCGTGCTAAGGTATATGAGTGAATTTGTAAGTGAATAAACTGTTGGTTTTCATACCACTATAACCATCCATGTCGTTCGTTCCTCGGTCTCTGCTCGCAAGCGACACACTAGTGATCCATTATTGTGTCACTCATATTTTGCTTTTTGAGCTTATATTTCTCAGCAAGATGATTATAGATCATGAACAGGAGTTGTCTTCCTTGTCCCCACATCACATAGGAATTTTTTTATGCATATATATGTGCATAAAAAAAAACCCAACAAAAAAATCGAATAAAATTTATATGCTATGTTTTCTTTCTACATACATATAAGAAGAGTTAAGATAGAGGGTTATGCACTTGTATGACACTGTTGTCTATAATTTCTTATCTTGGTTCTCAGCCATGGTTTAACTGTCTTATTGGTTTACCATCCCAAAAGAGAATATTCCCTAGTAGCTTGATACCAAATTTTTGTTTATATGTTTTAATTTAAGTTACTGCTTACATACGTGAGCTCTGCATATTGTAATATAAAAAAATACAACAACATGCCTGTTTTGAATACTTTGCCTAAGAAAGGAAGGTGTGTACTCTGAGTTAATTTCCACAAGGTATACAGAGTATGAAACATACTAATATGACCCTTTTGGTCAGTTTGAAAAAGCTATTGTTTTCTTGAAAGTGCAATAACCTCAAGTACATCTCTAAACCTTTTAAAGGTCTCTTGAAGAATATAGGCATCAAGAAATTGTATTTATATTGCATGTTTAAAGTTGTATGCTACAGAGAAAATTGCAAATGGTTAAGTTGTTTTGCTTCTAAATTGTAAGAGTATTTTAGCTCCTTTTATGTATTGAAGCAACTGGAGATGATAACAAACAAAAATAGCAGTGGCTAACATCCACAGATTTGCACTACCCAGCGAGACCTGATCAGAAGAGAAATTGTGATAGCTGTGAGGTGTTCTCTTTACCAAAAGGTCCTAACTCCAATTTTTTTTTGCAAACTAGGTGAAGAAGATATGCAGCAGAATTGCCTAGGTGCAGAACATTCATTAGAGATAACTTCAAAAGCATGAATGAAGGAAGTGCCCACTTTGATAATTGTTTATCCAGGGAAATAAGGTTCATGAGTATGTTTTTTTGTATGAGGCACTTTATCAGTTTCCTCTATTAGATCAACCCTGATAGATGCCAAATATTGCTTATCATCGTTGACAAAGGAATGTGCAGAGGGTAAGTTAAAATGGACGCTGACAGCGGATGTCTTCTGCGAGCACTATGCCATGCTAGCAGTGACACGAAACTGTTACGATAGCAATTGTGAGATTGGTACTGTAATCTGTCATTAGCCTGAGATTGGTTTCCTTAGCTTTCTGTGTATACACCTTCTAGAGGAACAGCATCCTTAGGAGCCCTAGTAAGCACCTCTGTGAAAAAAATAAATGTTGTCAATCTGTAGCTGACTTGAATGTCTGTTCATGAGCCTGATCCAGAGCACGTGTTTGATGGAGACCACCAGCTTCTTCTGTATCCACGTGAAAAAGGAACCCAAGGTTCTTCTTGTGTTTTCACCCTTTGATACAGGTAACAATTTGACCTTCTCAAATATTGTCTTTCTCTGTTTCATGCACTATTTCAGAGAGAAAGGATAGTATTTAAAATGTTATGTTTTAAAATATGTTTATTGGCAAGCAGACAGACTTAAATCCTCCTGGGTATATTTGGGTGCATAGTTGGAGTGTTGTGTCTGTTCTTTTTTTGGGAGCCTTGAAAACTAGGATTGCTGACACAGCATAAGATATTCATTCAAAGAAAATCCTCTTTATGTGTGGCTCATCAAGAATAAAATATATGGCATTAATAATAAACTTCTGTAGAAATACTGTTTCTGGGCCTGTGAATCTGGTTAGTGCCAGCAAAAATTAGGGAAAAATAAGTTTTGAATTTTTTAAAGCACAGGTTTCATCTGAGGCTTAAGTCAGATAAACCATCTGATTTTTACTGAAGAGAGTCTAGTAACAATTATTTACTCTTTCATTGAGTATTTTATATGGTTTAATACAGCTTGTGGGATAAAAGAAAACATACATGCTATATCACAGAGTGACCAACTCTTTGAGCAAAGCTTGGTAATTAACTAAATCCTTTATAATAAATTATAAACCTCATCCCAAAATAGTTATAGAGAAAGAATTATTAACTGTCTGCTTATCTCACTTTTCAGTGAAAAAGAGGAAAAAGAATTGTGGGTCACTGCAGAAGGCTGAATATATGTGGCATTATTATCAAGTATTTGCTGCTCCACATTACAGAAATATAAAAAGCTGCCGAATTTTCAGCTTTTGGGGAGGGGTGGGGAGAAAAATGAAGCTGTAGAACAAATACCTGCAAAAAGCATGAAGACTGGAAATGAGGTTTCAGAATAGGAGAGAACTTTCAGAAGATGACTTGTATGCAGACTTCCCTTTGGTAGGATTTACAGATGAGCACTGAATAGGAAGGCAAAATCAATCTGATTCCCAAAGAAAGCCTTACATAAAAATTATCATTTGTTCTGAAAAGAAAAGGGAGAGCTTGCAGAGGAGGGGTGAGGAGGGAAGCACTGTGCTATTCCTATCAATATCTCAGAAATAGGCTTTTATTCTTGATTGTACCTCATGTTGGTGTGAATAAAGAAAGCAAAAATCATCAAGGAAAAGATTTCAAGAAACAATCTACATCATTCAGCCTTCCTGTGACTAGGAACATGGGCAGAATATTAAGAAGAAAAATGCTGTCATTAATAAGCTACGAGGAAGCACATGCATACAGAGCACTTCTACATTCACTCTCTGAACAGGTGGGTGTAAAGGCTTAAGTTGAAATAATAAGGACCAAAGGATCTGTCCACAGATGCTGCTCAGGAGACATGGCACTGAACAGAGGAGGAAGGAGAAGGGCAGGGGAGGAGTGATAGGGGTGATAGTGTCAGTTTTCGAAGTCGTTACTTCGAAGAGTCATGTCTTTCGAAGACATGTTACAGTCGTTACAGTTACATAAGTCACTGGCTCAGCACTTTGAAAACATACCTGCTAATAACAGAGTGAAATGCTCAGGTGGATCTGTGGTGTCCCTTATCTAATTGTTATGAAAAATTATATGCATTTTGAGCCTAGAAGAATGAAGATGTAGTGAAATGGCAGAAATCACACCACAGCAAGCCACCAAAATCATCTGCTGAGAGCACACTGGGAGTTTATTAACTTGAACACGAGTTTCATTTGGTTCCTGTGTCTGACTCTAGACACTAAGGAAAAATAGACTTAAGAAGGAAAAAAACAAAAGGACTTTTAGGCACAGTTTGTTTGGACGTGCTTGTTTTGGTAGCCTTAGGACCAGGAGACAACTAAGGAGCTATTTTGTAGCCATATAGCTCAGCAAAGCCTACAGTAGCATGCCCTGAGAGGAAGAAGATGGAGTTGCCTTATTTTTCTTCCTGATTATTTTTCTTATTTTGCTACATCTAGCTAAAAAAAATTAAATAAAAAAGGTTTCATATACCAAGGCAAATCATGACAGTTTTAACAATATAGTCATCTGGAGAAAGATTTTGAAGACGTTTTTGATATGAGTTCTCAGAAATCTGTTCTTTTTTACTTTCTGAAGAAGTAAAAGTATTGTTAAGCAACCTGGGCACTTTAGATTTTGGAATAAAAATTCTACGACCTTAAACGTGTTCCCTCTCTGTATTCCCAGGGGAAGCTCTCTTTATTTGCATACAACTACTTTTATACTTGTTTATGTTGCATACTTTCAATATTCACTGTGAAATCTGTATCAGCAAGGAAACCATTCTGGATTCACTGAACAGACACTAGCAATTCCACACTGTTTGGAATATTGCCAGTCTGGCCAAAAATATTACAATTGGCAAGATCAATGAATAGCATTTAAACCAGACATAACTTAAGGCTTTTTAAACTAATAAATTGCTATTGTATCTTCTGGCAGAGAAGATCAGGTCTATTGTTAAAGGAAAATCTGATGTATTTCTTAGTCTTCAATAGAGGCATTGATCTAGGTTTAAGAGTTTGTAAACACTATAGTTTGCTCTGTTATGGTATGTCACTTAATTTTTTTGCACTCTTTTTCTTCAGTTCTCATAAGAGGCAATTCTCTTAAGAAGAGCTGTCTTGGTATGGCTCTTTGCTGATATTGACACTTTAATAGCCTAAAAGGTGCTTTGCCTGCATTAGCACAGCTAATGAGAGGCCAGGAACTTGCCTTGCTTTTTGCTTCTTTCAACAGAAGTCAGACTTTCTCCAAACTGTCTCTTCTGTCTTCTTATATTTACTACATTCTAGTAAGAATGTGATTTTATTTATTTATTTATTTATTTATCTATTTAAATATCTACTAAAGAACCTCCTCTACATTCAGGACAAGTCTAGCACTTTTATGTTTGTATTAGTGAGTGCAGAGGGAGGCAAAAGAAGCATTTGTTGGGGAAAGAAAAAAGTTTAGCCATTGAAGATCTGTCTGTTTCACACTTCTTTCATGAGCCCTGCTCAAATGAAGAGAAATAGATCCTAAAAGCCATTAATAATCATTCTGTGGGCTTCATTGCATCCCAGCCAAGATGGCAAGGAAAGAGATGCAGTGTAAGTAACTCAGAGTTGTTATTTAGATGTATTTGTTGAGCATTCATGTGTAAGAGAAATGAAAAGAGATACTGTGGTAGGGGCTTAATGTTATTTTATGTAGTTGTTGGTGAATAAAACTCTCATAGGAAATATTTTATTCTCTCTTCCTAATGGAAAAAAAAATCAGATTTTGTGGCTGCTAAAAAGGAAGTTTTTACTGGAAGTTTTTACTGACATTTTGTACTGAAAGGAGGCAGAAAGTGTATGCATGAAACAGTGTATGGACATATTTTTAAGCTTCAATTTTTCAGCTTAAGGAAGAACAGGAAGGAAAAACTGTATGGTCAGTAATATTTATGTCATTCATTTAACACATTTAGGGGATAACCTTTACTTGAGACCAAGGAAGAAGTAGCATATGGAAAATATGTACTAATATCCTGTGGCCCTACTATATTGATATCCAATATGTCTGTTTAAATAGCCTCTTACATATGTACCTATTGTACCTATTACATATGTTGTAAAGAAATTCAATAATGAAATTTTTGTGATCAGTGTTTAGCACATCTTATGATGAAATAAAATGTGCTTTAATGCATATTAATCTTATACTTCACATAACGAGATTCAAACATATTAAGATATTAACATGGTAAGAGGACTTCAATGAGATTTACCTGTCAGTTAGAGTTTTCTGAATTTATCTTATCCATGGCATGGACTGGCTCTAGAAACAGTATAGTAAATCCTGCCTAGATAACATTGTGTTGTTTCTGGATTTTCTTTTCTATTAACAATCTGTGAATAGGAAACATGACTCTGTAGTAAAACAAAGTACTTTGAGAATGTCAGAGCATCCATTGCCACTACAGACTCTTAATTTTGGGGTCTATCACTGGGTTGTAAGGAAACTTTGGACTTAAACAGTATTTCAGTAATAAAAATATTCTTCTCCTGATCTTTTTTATCATCTCAGGGCTATGAAATGAACTAGCAGAGGCTCTTTAAAGTCTCAGCTTTATATCTGTTTAGATGAGGAACCTCACGGTCTCAACTGGGAAACTGAGGCAGTTCATTTTACTAACTATAGACTATGTAGAAAGACAAAGTGCTGCAAGCACTAGAAGGAATTAGGAAAGAAAAAAAAATGCATATCAGAGATAGCTTCTGCTGTTTATATTTGGAAAATATCTTCATGGACATAACTGAAGTTTATACTAGAATTTGTCTCTGCTGCTGATAATAGCAGCTAAGTGATATTAAAAAGAAGGGAACATCAAAACGTATTTTCTTAATTTTTATTTCAAAGATTCATTATTCAGTCCCCGGTAAGGTATAACAGGAAGGACTATCTTCTTTCTTAATGCCACCAATAGCAAATAAAAATAGTGTGTTATATTTGTCATTATCCTTTTAGAATGAAAAACAAATTAAATTATTGAGCATTTAAAAGTAACATCTGAAAGCTAAATATAATTTTATCACAAATTATTTAAAAGGAGGAAGAATGACTGGTGAATGGCTTCATACAGAAAGCCTGTCACTTAGACTAAAACAAATAAAAAAGAAACCCCTGCTTCCCAAAACAACCAAACACAAATGGACACATCTTTTATTTTGCTATGCCTGAATTTGCTGTCCAGAAGGCAGTGTGGCGACCTCTGCTCCTAGCTGTGATCATGGCATCAAAAAGTGTCATTGTGAGAAATTGGAAAAGCACACAAATTCCATCAATGACTGAGTGGACACACACAATACAGAATGTGCTTGTTACAGAAAAAAAAGTTTGGCACATTATTTGTAAGATAAATGCAACCACAAGCCTGCCACCTGGTACCCTTTTTTAGTTTTATCTCCTCTTTTTTTCTTTTTTGTCATCTCTTCAGATGCTGTGTAGCTTCTAGTCATCTAAATTTGAACAGCACTAAACGCTGAAAATGATATGCGTGTCTGTAAATATATATATAAATATAGACATATGTAAGCTAACACACATGAAAAAGCGAGCTATAAGTGTGCTGCTACGACAACGGCTTGTGGGCTTAACTAAGGCTGTCCAGCACTCTTGTTCATTTATTATTGGAGAGTGTGCTGTAACAACAACTTCATTTACAAAGAATAACGTATCAGGGACAGCTAGTGGTAGTACTGATAGTGGTTGCCAGAGATTTCATTTGCAACGTTAAGCCACAGTATAAATTGTTTGTGAATTCCAGGAAAATGGGTTGAACATATTCTTGTTTAGAACCACCTAAGAAAATCCAAGGGTTTTGAAAAGGCATTTTTAAGTACACATTTTGCTAATATTTGTCTTTTATTTGAGCTGTACAATCAGAACATTTTTAGGTGTTACCTGATATCCTGTTCCTTTCATCATTCATGTATTGAACCTCCACTCTCAAAATAATAAATATGTTTGCAGCACTGGATTTTTATTGTAATTACCTAACACAGATGCTAATTTTTTTTAGAATGGATTATAAAATATGCTTTTCTGAAGATTGAAAGTGTAACAAAATGCTTGAAGAAGTCAAATTCCTATTAGAAGTAGTTTTCACTGCATCTCTACACCTTATGGTCTGAGACTATGTTGTTCTGTAACCTTGACAGAAGTATAAGCTGACTATTTTTTTTACTAGTAGTGCATCTGAGGTGTATCAGTACATTAAAAAACATGTACATCTCAGAAAAGTGCTAGATGAACACACTTGTCACTCACTCACTGGTGAAATTTTTTCTGTAGATTAAGCAGTGCTTAAGTAGCATTGCTGCAACCCTCTAGTCACATATAATACAGGAGATGGAAATACTGAAGTCTACTTTCTCTCCTGCTGTTGCTCTAGTTACTAGTAAAAACAAAGTGATTATAGCATGCTCAAAGTGTTCAAAACATTTTTTCAGTTTATAAAAATGCATGAAAATATGTTTTCCAGTGTACGGGAAGTCCTTAAAGAATGCATTAGTGTATTGTTCGCATGAATAATCTTTATCTGCCTTATTGTACAGAACTGTATTGCATGGACATTGTAGAGGAGAATAACACAGCACATAATCGAGACAGGTTTGGGCCTTCAGTCATGTTTGCAAGACATCATGTATGGTATGGAAAAGACTTTGATTAACACAATGTTGTCACTATAGTCACTGTGCTCAGCTTCTAGATGGAAGATGAATGGGACAGAGTTTGATATCATTTGACATGTTTAGTATAATGAGATGAATAGACATACTTACCAAGGGAAGCACTATCCACTAAGTGCATTGTATCATATCCTAAATATTTTGATTCTGATCAAATGATCTGTAATATTTTGATATTACAGATATCATCATGAAGATGATATCTGTAATAACTTCAGATATCATCTTCATGATCCTATTCAATTTATTCCTGCTTTCTACTGTTTTACACACTTAGGAGGGTCATGAAATTCTCTTGGTGGACAAGACATGGTTTAACTTCTTAGATTTCTGATAGGACAGAAGGATGCCCTTGGAGGGGCTTCTCCAATGAATTTTCCTATCTTGTTTACACTGACCTTGCAGAAACATTATTCTGTCTAAAGGAAAGGTTCTGACTGACTTGGCTGATGTTTTATTTCCAAATTGATCCATTCAAGAGAATATGATTACTAAAGATTACTTTCAGAGGCAAATACCACTCATTGTAGATTACAGCATGGGAATTTGGCCTATGTCCTTAAAATTTCTCCCTTTTGATGGGACAGAGGAAAAGGCCATAAAAATAGCAAACCTGATCACACCAACAGTGATATTTCTCATGGGAAATACTTTCCACAGATAATAATATCTAAAGGGTGAAACTAAGAATTTCACTTTTTCCTACCCAAAAGTTAGGTATTTGACTGGGATATTATATTGTCTATCCTATTTTGTTGTATAATGTGACTTATTGTTCCCTTAAATAGATACATAGTTTGCCTTCAGGGCTATATTTCACTCACATCAGGTGTTATGTCAGGTGATTCCAAAAGCAGTGAAACAAAAACTACTAGAAAAAAAGCAGAAACCTAAACTGTTGCTCTGATTTTATTTTTTTTTTTTTTTTAAATAATAACCATGTACTATTTTTTTTCTGTAGTCAGATGTATAAGAGAGCTATTTCTTCCACGGAAAAGCAGTGGAAGCTGGAACACACTCTGGGAGAAGTGAGTGCTAGCCATCACTCTTATCACTCAGTTGCTCTGTGACCTGAGGAACCCTCGTTCTGTACCTTTAATCTGCTGAATGAAAACCCTTTAACAGTGGATGACAGCTGTTGTGCACTTCATGCTTGCACTTAAACAGCAAGAAATGCCACACTTACACTGTGGTTGTATGATCTGGTTATGGGCTTATTAAACAAAAAGCAACAAAGTAAAACAAAACAAAAAATGTTTAAAAAAGCCTCTGAGTAAACTGGCAAGAACTGATTATATTATAAAACAGAAGTTTTCATGCAAACCATATTTAACAGTATTGGGAACTTCCATCAGAAGATTAAGTGGTCCCTGAAAAGATAAAACTGGAATTAATCTGGTGTGAGCTACTCAGATGGTTAGGCAGTAGCTTATTACAGTTGTCAAATGACTAGAGATCAACATGTTGTGATGTCACCCTGGGAAATAGAGCAGAACATGCAGCTTTGGAAGTAACAGTTTATTCCTAAATTTGTTGATATTTGTCTTTAAATAACTGTTTTTGAAATGGCATAATAATTTCAGGACTGATGTAACTAATCATTCCCCCCATGTTTCATATGCATAAATACAGCCCTGCATGTCAGCCCAAATGGAAGTTCATTTTTTAGTAATACTGACTTATTCAAAACACAAGTTTCTGGAGAGACATACATTGGAACTCTGCAAAATTTGGGATATTCCCATTATATCAAAAGCAAAGAGACTCAGGTATTGAAGTTTCTGGACTCTTGATGTTGACATGTGCTAGCATTGCTGGTGTAAACATTTTTCAGGCATTATCTTCAGGTGTGTCAAATATCTGTCTAACAGATCTTAGTAGATCTAAACAGGAAAGCACAGGCACCTGGGATAGGATAGGTCACCATCATCCTTATAAGTGTGCAACTGCCATTCTCAACCTTTAAATCTATGATTAGTCATCTAATTGTGCGTCCAAATATAGTTGGTGCACTTTGCATGCATAATTAATTGATTTCCTGAAGATCTCTCCTAATTTTTAATTACTGCTGAAGCTAGCGTTAAATATGGAATGAGCCAGTCTGTGCACCAATTTCCTTAGAAAATGGATGCAGACAGCTTGTGACAGGCATGAGCATTCGTGGAATACAGAAACTGGCGGCTGTCTAGGCTGGGATATGTGAACTTGACCACGGGTTCAGGTTAATTCACTTACTATCTGACTGAAGCAAAGTCCTTCAGTCTTAATTGCTAACTGAGGCATCGCTGAAATACTGGCATAGAAGAAAACTTATTACATTTAAAGGAACTCTTCTGAAGCTCTTGCCATTTACACCTGTGTATTGGGTCTGACTAATAACAGACCAGTGTTTTGGCTACTGCGAGCAGTGCTGTCCCTCTGACATTCCTTCCCCTACCAAAGGGGATGGGAGTGGGAGAAATCCTGGGAGGGGACACGAGCAGGTCAGCTGACCCAAATCAGCCAAAGGGATATTCCATACCATATGACGTCAGCTCAGATATATAATCTAAGGAAGGGAGGAGGAACTGTTACGCGTGCTGAAGCCCTGCTTCCCAGGAAGTGTCCAAACATCACTGGTGATGGGAAGTAGAGACTGATTTCTTTTTTTTCTCTTTAGCTCTTGTGCATGCAGGTCTCTGTTTATTTCTTTCTTTTACTGTAATAAAACTGCCTTATCTCACCCTGCTGTATTTTTTTTTCCTCCATCCTATTCTCTCCCCTGTCCCAGTGGGAAAGGGAGTGATAGAGCAACTGAATGGGCACCTGGCATCCAGCCAGGGTCAACCCACAACAACCTGTAATAAAATGAAAATGTAAAAGCATACTACTGAGTGATAGAAACTCTTATCCAAACTGATTTTTGGTGCTGAAATCAGAAACTATATGACAGTATATCTGCCTTACTGTGGTGCATGTTTCCATACCTCATTAATCAGATTAAAATCTCTGCATGCAACAATTATCAGAGTAGCAATACCACTGAGACAAACAGGAGCTTTGCCCAAGTAAGGACTTTGGCCAACATCTTTTCTCTTATCCATGCTTCATTGCGAATATGAAGAATTTTCCCTTTAAGTGTATATTCTAAACCTCCACAGTTAGTCAACATACACTGAAAACAGTACTAACGCTAAACTAATGCTAATTTCATTTTGCCAACAAAAAGGTCACAAATTTGTTCAGTATGTCCCTATTAGCAACACCATCTTTCATTCCCCTTTCTTCATCATCTAACAACAAATGGCTTTAGTAATAGCTTTGCTGCTGTGTTCCAATTTGCATCTTAAGTCTCTGCTCTGCTTCTATAGAGCAAATCTTTCCAAACCAAAACTGGAGGTCCCGGTTTTATTTTCCTTTTGTTCTTTCTTGGTTCATTAAGGTAAACTCTTAGTGTGTAAAATAACTTGTATATGCTCCACTAGCCTTTTCCAAAGCAAAGGGTCACGTTGGTCAAACAGAAAAACACAGGAGATATATGTTACTTGTATTTACTTATATATTTACTATTTCTGTAACACACCAAAGAACTTCAGAAAGTTGAACTCTGTTAAACCTTCTGTATGTTCAAATTCCAAAGAAGTAAAAATATGGAGAAGGAACAACTAGTCCCATCATCTACAGGAGAGCTGTAGGTAAAGTTTAATACATGTGATTACCAAGTGATTTACGTATATTCTATATTCCCTAGACTCTACTAGGACTTTTATGTTAGGCATTTTCTCACTATAATCAAACATCTATTTTATTTTATTGTCACTGTGGTGACGGATGTTATCAATACGGCCATAAAGGGGCTAAAAATATTTGTGTGCAACAGATCAATAAATGGACATGGAAAGGACTAGCCTGTAGTGACTATCTAGACTGTCTAATACAACAGATAGAGATACTGGGTAAGTACAAAGCCAACAAAACACAGCAAATGACTACGTTCATATGTTTAACTAGGGTTTCCTCTTGCTACTGCCAGACACAAATATTTGTCCACGGAGACTGTTGGGATGACTCAGTAAGGCATTTCTTGGTTTTACGTATAGCTTCTTCCTGTTAATATGCCCAACAACAATTCTTCTGTTTTAAATAAGGAAAACTGATCTAGGTATTACGTAAGGTATTAAAGCAATTTTCTTTAATTCTCCTTTCATGAATGCACTACATATGCTTGTCATTTAAACTTATCTAATATCAATACTTTGATTTTTTTTAAAGAAACGGTGAAAATTGTTCAAACAAAAAGTTCAGTGAAGACTACAGGTTTTGTTTCGTAGTAGTTTTTGGTTTTTATACTACACCAGGTCTTTGACTGAAAGAAAATGGACAGCTTTAAACTGAAAAATGATTCTGTTTTTAAGATGAATGCACCATCTTGATGCAAAATTATTTTCTGTTCATAGAGATGTAGCTAGTAAATATTTCCTTCCACTCATCTCTTGTGCTGATATACATTCCTTTTGCTCAGCACCTCATTCTACACTCTTCTGTCTTTAAAGAAAATTATATCTGTTCACATTTAATTATATTCTTGTAATAGAAGCCAAACTTTAAAAGAAATTGAAAGTTCCTTTGAGGCAGTTTTAACTTCTTCAAACTATAAAATCTCCTTTGTCCTCCCATGGAGCTTCAAAACCACATCAACAAATATTAATAAACTCTTCAGAAATTCAACCCTTACTCAGGTGCACATTATTACACCTTCCTTTTTGATCTATGTTTTGCTGATTATTTACTGTATTCAGCTACCATATTTATGCATTCATTTGTAATTTAGGAGAAAACATATGTAGGGTATTATGTGTTCTCATAACTCTATTGATGAAATACGTACCATATAAAAAAAGCAGTATCTTGTACTGACAATCATCAGTCTTCCATTACAGCCAAGAATATTTACTATGTTATAAAGACCTGCAGTGCAATTCTAACTGACATGAGAGTAAAATTGTTAATATATCTAGAGGCTATAATAACAGTAACTTCATCTGCAGGCTGTGAAAGCGTTTCCACCTGCGTAATAGATACAGCTATACTAATTTCATCATTGGCTTTGGATATTTGACTTTAACTATGTGAGAATAGGGACTTGTCCAGGTGTTTTATGCAACTGTGGGGTTTTGTGCTAGAGACAATAAAGTCTATCTTGCTGTATTGTCTAACCTGCTCTCTTAAATTCCAGACAAATTCTAGTGTCATTTTTCACATTAAATACATTTTACACCCAGCAGCATGCGGAATTTAAGTTGATATTTAGACTTCTACTCAGCGCATTTAGGAGATTTGGGATGTCTCTATGATGACCAAAAAAGAGATACTGCACCATATTTGTTCATAACTATCATTGCTATGATTTTTGTGTACTTAACCCTTGTTCTGCGATTGCAGAGAATCCTTCCAGACTGTGATCAAGTCTGACTGATGCTTCACCATGCAGTGTGAAAGTATGGAAATGTGATCTCTTTTAAGAGGCTTTTAGAGATCTAGCAATATTTTTAGTTAAAATTTTCTTTGTGGTGTCTTCTAATTTCTGTTTCTAATATATAAATTCATTAGTGTAACATCATGAAATTGTTACTGAAGGAAAGTTTCAGAAACTAATTGCAAGATTTTCTTAACAGCTGGTGCTGGTTACACAACTCTGATTCTGCTAAATTAGGAGAAGATTGTATGTCCTACTAATAATGCATCTCCAACCAGCTCTTTCCACATAGACTGGACCACCAGTTGCACACTCTGGTTGTGACAGGGTAAGGCATGAGAAGAAATTTAGCTGGGTACATTGCATGTCTCACAGGATTCTACAATGTATTTCAAAGGTTTCTGAAGTCATACACTGAAATCCTTCTAAAACTTTCTGAAACCAATTTAATTTTGCCCCTCGTTTAAACATATCCATGAACAGAGATGTCATGTCCTTAAGAAAATATGCTGTATTGTACAACTGGGATGACAAGTTTTTGAGTCCCTGAAATTCCATATTAGGTATAAAATATAATTTCAGAATGAAGACTAATAGACATCACGTAGCAAATTAGTATTCAAAATAAGAATAAAATTAAAACTGAAAGAAAAATACTGCCCTTGCTATGGTTACTCTTTGTGATCAATGGCAAACATATACGCACTGTTTGGGGTGAAATTATTATAACTCTTAGACTCTTGCTCTTTTCAGCCAATAAACACTAATTGATTTTTTGTCTGGTTGATTTTCTGCATCCATTTCTTACCCTTACTGAGTAATCAGATTAGTTGACACAGACACAACTCTAAGAATCAGAATAGTTAGATTATCTTACATTCAAAAATTGAAACAAAAATGGGTGCAATTCTGATTTTGTTTATATGCCCACACATACTCTTGCATATCTATAATACACATATGACTGCTTTTAAATATATGACAATCTCAAAAAAAACCCCCTTCAAAATATTATTTTCCTTTGAATTTCCTACCTTAATATAACTAAAATATTAGATCTTTTCTTCATATGAGAAAGAACAATAAGAACAGGGACCATGAGTGTCCATCATATTTCTGATACATAAGATATATAAACAATCTATGTGTGTATGTGCATATACATGCATATTTGTCCATACTTTTGCTTGTTAAACTCATTAATAGATGGAACATCTTTAGGGGCAGAATCTGCTTCTTTTTAAGACAGCATCCTAAGGACCTCATTGGTCTGGGAGCTCCTTGTCATAATGTAATAAAACTAGGTTCAGTTTTGTTCCAAATAATGTTTGCCTTTACTTTTCACACTATTCTATTCATTATTTTGAGGGCTGGGCAATATCAAGCCAGCCTGTGCTGAAAAAATGTGACCAAGAGAGAATCCTTTTCTCTAAAGAACTAGCTTATAACTCAATGACTCACAAACCTGGTATTTATTTCAGGGGAATGACCTTGAAGAAGTCATTTGACTTCACAAAGATGTTTCTGTGTACTTAAAATGATGTGTCATGGTGGAGGATTCACACTGACTCAAGGCCGCTGGCAAATTTAGGTTGATATTTCTGAACTGGGAATCAGAAACATGCTATGAATTCTCTAGTCCATTTAGCTAATTGAAAAGTCAGCATTTTATCTTCTGATACAGCTGTAGAACAGAGAGAATGGAAACTGTCTTGTATTTGCTTTTAATTTCTGCACAGTCTAAACATTAGCAAGGTCCTATACACTCTGTATAATTGGGAAGTATTGCAGTAAATGAGATTCTTTCATCAGTGAAAAACATCTACATTTGTCAAACAACTTTTGAAAGCATCTAAGTGTCATGAATAGAAATGCAAATATTTCAGAGGATTCTATTTTTAATATAGTGTAAATATTTCTTCACACACACTCAGTTATATACCTGTATTATAATGCTGAATGATCATGCCCAAAGAGTGCAACATTTTAACTTTGTAAACAAATATAGTACATCCCTCTGATAATGAGGAAGTGACAAAATGGAATTTTATTTTTTTCAGTGTTTTAGTGACATGCACTGTGCTTTCATCTGAAATGCTGGGGTACTACACAGATTGAAATTCTAAATATCTAGTCATCTAAAAAGGTCATTCATATTTGCTTCAAGACTAAGATTCAGTGATGAAATATATTTATTGGTTAAATCTGGACTCCAGGAGCATTTAGAGGACATCACAAAATTTCCCATGGGTATATCTTGGCATTGAAAGCCTGCAGTATAGTAAATGTATGTTGAATATGGTAACAGTCATGAACTTTTCTCTATAACTTCCTTAATTTTAAGTATGATGGCCATTTAGCAGACACTCATCAGAAAATTAAAGAAAGGAAAAAAAAGAACCACCACAGTATGTTGCTACAGCAGAAGTCAGCGAAAAACAGTACTTTATAAATTTAGTTATTCAACTCGTGACAACAATTAGCCACAGCAGGATCTACTGAGTGGATCTGACCAATCTTCTTTTTGTTTTCCTTTGTCAATACTGTATCTCAACTTTTGGAAACTTCTGAGAAAGGAAGAGAGTACAGCTGAAAATTACAAGACTAAATTTGATTTGCCTGAGCAATAATTATCCAATTACCTTAGACTCATCAGGTGAAATGAAAGACCTGTTGATCTGGGTACATATTTAGTTTCAGTATCACCAAATCCCTATCATAAATATCAGTTGATCATCATTGCTTTTAAATTTTATAAAATGAGTGATTCCCATATTGAAAGTTTTTTCAAAGCATGTGAAATATGCTGGTGGAAAATAAGTTGTTATATCCAGAATGAATGACAGCGTATCACAGACATTAATTTGTATATTCCTGTCTTTTTTTTTTTTTTTTGAATGCAAAGAACTATCATATTTTTGACAGTCATAACAAAAGAACAAGTGACAATATTTGAAGTGCTATAATTATTCATGTCTTAGGAGGAAGAAAGCCTTCTTTCTCAGTCCATGTTCACAGGCCCACCAAAGCATGCGCTGTTAAATGATCACACATTCCAGTGATACTTAGGGAACAAATTAATGTGTGCTAAAGTCAAAGGGAATCTTTCCACTACTCTTTGCATTATCTTGTTGGATCATAGAGTTTTTAGGCTAGGGATTGTCTTTTCATTAGGTATAGACCGTGCAAAGCAAATATGACCTCAATCTTGGCTACTTAGTACAGACACTTTTATCATAGAAAATAGTAGCAGGTTTTCAATCCAGTGTGTGGCCTATGTGAGGAAAAAGAAAATAAATAGCAATCCCTTAAAATATTTCCATTTTTTCTTCCTCTTTTCAGTGCTAGGTGAAACCTCAATCTGTTTTTCATTAACTTGCTCTTGATACTGACTTTAATAGTGCCAATATCAGTTTAACACATAATCCTACATGATTTTATCTGACGCTATAACATTCTTGCGCTTTTGCTAATTGAACCCATTGGTTATTTTCTAACAAAGGTTTGAATGAACTGCAATAGAATAAACGTCAAATACTGAAAGGCAGTTCAAATAAAAGTATTTTGCAATACTTCAGACTTGTAATTAATCCATAGGATTCCTATAGATTGGAGATTGTTTACTGGCTAGCACTAAATATTTACTGTAAGGTATATTAGTTTTCTTTTTTCTTTTTTTTCCATACTCATAAGAAATATAACCTATCAAAAGAATATGCCTTTTGTCTGCAAGTCTGAATATTTTTAGGTCAATTGATTTACATCTATTGCTTACTGTGTGTTATTAGGTTAGTCAGCTACTTACAAATGTGGCACAGATTTTAAATAAGATTATTTTTATATCACTATTTACAAATCTGAGTTCTCAGCTGGGATTAGAGTGATTAGAAAGCACAAACCATTAAAAAAAATCATGAAGATGTGCTAGCTTGTGGCAAACCAGCAAAACTGTTATCATCTTCAGTTATTTTGTCTGTGTTTAGAACAGAAAAATTGCCCATGGCTGAAATTACTCAGTAGAGGCAAACAGTAGACACACATGGCACCTCCATACCAAGCACAATGTTCAACGTATGAATTAGATTTTGAGTGCTGGCTGGATCTGGCTGGCCTCTAGCACAGCCTTCGGGTTTATGTCATCTGCACTGACAGACACAAATGCCCAAGGAGCTGCTCTGCCAGAAAGGAACACTCAGTGCCCACTGCTCAAGCCCCTTCCACCTCTGACATATCCTTACAATATCTGGCGTTGGCAAAAAGTCAATGATTGATTGCTTCGAGATACTCCTGCCTGACGATATCATTCAATTCCCTTATACTGCCAGAGTGAAGAAGGCTGTATTTGTGAGGGGCAGAGCCTGGAATGATTCAAAACGTTTTTGTGATAAGAATGTAATGCTCCTGCAGCAAATTGAGTCAGGTCCAAAGGGATCCATAAATGGGAGTTTTTGCCTTATTCATTCACAGCCCAATGTATATAGGTAAACTGCTGTAAAGTGTTTTTAAAAAAAAAAGTTGCCACTTATAACAAAGAATGCTAGCCTTGGTTAACAGGAAAACAGCAAACTGAAAACTGAGGAGCAGATGTGCTACCCATTCTGTTGACCTTGCTGTGATATGGAAACACCTCACAGAGTGGCAGGACATGTAATAATCTCCTGAATAATCAGATCTTTTAAGCCAGAACTCTTAGAAATTACCTTCTGAATAGACTTTAAGAGCTGCTAGCATTGTTCAAATGTATCAGCTTCCATCTGAAAACCTGATTCCTCCAAATGAAACTGGCAAGTGAAATTTTCTGTGACCTTATCAAGTCACATGTCACTTCATGTAATCTTGGGTCATAAACTTGATTGTTTTATTTTTTTTTATTACTACTATAGATGCCTAAAACCCCAGCTATGCTGACTTCACTCTGCACATTAAGTAGGACTAACAAAGGAGTCCACTGAGAGCTAAGTCATACCTGTCTTTGTAGTTCTCTCAAATTATTTGATGATAATACCAATTTCTAACATAGAGTATCAATGCAGAATTGCCATAGTCACTGTGATCTCCCAAACTGCAAAAGTCAACCCACGTGGAGGCAACAGCAGTTACAGTGTCAATGCTAGCTGTTGTTTTACATTTCAAGGAATCCAAGTTTAAGAAATTATTTATGTAAGTTATCATCTCTATATATATTGCTATCCAAAATAGCAGGAGAAAAGCTTTTTTAAAGTATTGAACCAACAATTATTCAAAATGTGTAGGAAAATTCATGGACAGTCTGTTAGCATTTGCCACAATGCAGCATTTCTTTCCCACCTTGCTATCTTAACTGACTGATTTGAAGTAAAGATGAAAACTTCAATTTTTCCACCTTTGGTTCTGGTAAATGAACTTTTAAAGGTGCAAAATGTTTTATGAGTTATGAAAAAAAGTTATAGAAATCCACCACTCCCTTCGTGCTCTCTTGATTTCACTAAATGATCAAGGGCTGCTAAGAGACAGCTGCTTTGTCCCTCCAACAGATGTTGGGGTGATTGAGAACCAGAGCTTGTGAGCATGAGGGTCTCCTATCTGTCTATAGAGGGCTGCTCCTACTCAGTCTTCCTGGCCAGGCGGCCTGTAGCAGACTCCCACTTATAATGTCACCTGTCCCTGCCCTTCTTTTAAACCTCACCCATGAGGTCTCAGTCAGCTCCTCATCCATCCCCAGGCCCAGCCCCATGAACTCCAGGTGGTCACTGACAGAGAGGGTGATGCATCCTCCTTGTGTCCCCTCCCTGTCCTTTCTAAAGAGCCTGTATTCTTCGACTCCAGCACTTCCTTCATTGGAGCTACCCCACAACGTTTCCATAATACCAGTAAGATTGAAGCCCTGCAGGTGTGGGCACATCTCTAACTTCTCTTTTTCATTCCCCATGGCTGCTTATGTTTGCATAGAGGCATTAAAGGTGGGCTCCAAGTGAACCTGACTTACTGGCTGGAGTGGCTGGAATTCGTTTGTGCTGCTATATAAGACAAAGAAACCAGTGAATCTCCACTTTTCATTACTTGGCATGAATATAGCACAGCTTTAAGTCAAACCAAACGACAGAGCCATAAAACTACTGCTACATATGGTTAAATAACTGTGCCTAGTTACATTTATTACATATCGGTATATTAGTTTTAAACGTGTATTGTGATGGTGCCCAAAGATGCCAATCAAAGAAAGATAAGACCTCAGTGGAGATCAGGAAGAAATTATCTCTACCAGAGAGGTTATATTCCAAATATCACACAAGAAGATGAAGGTTCAGAAGGATATGGCCTATAAATAAATGAACATGATGATGACTGACACAGTTTTATTTCTTAATTATGTTTGTTGTAGCTGCTTTTCTCTAGATAACTCATTCTGAGGAATTATCTTACACACTTGCTGAAAATAATTAGCAAAACAAATATCCACAGCAGATGAAGCTTTGAAAGCTTTTGGTAGATCCTGTCTAGGTCAGTGGAATATTTTGCCAACGAGTACTGTGATAGCACTAATGGAACTCCACTTGAGCTCCTACTGATGATAATACTACGAGCAGATACACCAATAAATTATAATGGGCACAGCAGCTGCAGCAACAACTCCAGAAAAATCCTTAAAGTGAATTTCCTTTAATGGCTGAGAAGACAAATGGCTCACATTTTATCATTGGATTTCTCCTCTTTCAGAAAATTGCCAATAAACTTCCTGTTCTCAGCTCAAGATTTGGCAGTGTCTTGGACATAACAAATTTAACCCATTCAGTAGCTTTGATATGTTTATTTATGCCAATTATTTGTTCAAACTCTTCTTCAGTCAAGTAAACCTATGTCTTTTCATATCTGAAATTATGCTAATTTGTTCTTTTAAATGGCTCACAAACTGAAGTAGTGTTTCTGAGGAAGTCAGACTCCATCAAAATTGTTACTCAGAAGAGTTTTCCTGTACTGTAAGTGCCTAAATTCATGAGGTACTTCCCATGGATTTAGGAGTTTCTCTCTGGTCTTTCCAGACTGACTCTGCATGAACAGCTTGTACCTGATGCTTCCTAAACTCAGCCAGAATGCCAGAGAATTAACTGTAGGCACACAAATAAATGTTACCAAATTTCTGTGGCTTAATGACCCACCTCACATTGGCTGAGCTTGTGTGCTCTGTTAGCACTCCAATTTTCTTTTACTTAGCAAATAGTACCAACAGACACAGTTTGAGACATTATTCCCCCATACCAAGTTGTTTGCTCTTTTTCTGCTGCTGAAGACCATCCTTTGTAGTCAGCATGGCAGAATAAATATTCTTTTTCTCCTACAGGTTAGTTCAAACATCTATACACTGCTCATTTAGTCTAGTGTGTTGCCTTATGCTAAGTGGTTAACGCATATGCAAACTTTTTTCTGCTAATTTAATTTCAGGGAATTATGATCTCTGTCAGAGGTATGGCACTAAAGCTGGAGTTAGTTTCACTAATGCTTGCCTGTAAATGCCTTTAGCTCTTTCAATTACAAAGTAAAACACTTAAAATCTGTGTGAAGGAAATTGCCCCACATTTGGGATGGGCTAACAATGTGCTGATGAATAGCTGGCTCAGCTGACAGGCAAAACTTGACATTGTTCTCACAGCTTGGGGATCTCACACTCAGGTCTGGTAAGTGGCTTGCTACTTGAAGCATTTCAAAGAATTTTTATGTGTAACCATATCTTCTTATAAAAACACTGTCAGAGACATTAATGCTTCCAGAATTGCCTGGTCACTATGTAATAGATCTTTTTGCTAAAGCATTCAGTGAGAGAAGTTGTGAGACTTGGAATCAATGCCTTCATCAGTCTATGGATTTTCAAAAATATATTCTCAATAGACTACAATACAATAGATGCTAGTTTGGGTAGAAAGCACTCTCCACATTCCAGCTGAAACTGTACTTTGGGTAGCAAAAAAAATAGCATAATTTTGCCTAGGAAAAGCATGAACAAGATAATCCAGTGAGAAAAGCATTTGGAAATAGATATCACTACCTACTACTGAGATTGCCTTTTATGTAATTATTTTGCAAAGAGGAAAATAGTTCCAACACTTCTGATCTTCTGATTGTCTCTTGTTGTGGTCCAAAAGTCGAGATTTTCTAACAGCTTCTAAGAATGATTTTTTCAGAAAACTTACTTGCTGTTTGAGGCTTGCAGCTATAGTGTACTTTTGAAGTCCACAGGTCTGTGAGTAACGTCTTACAGACCACCAGTTGTCAAAGGAATTACCTGCAGAGCTATTATGTTTGGTTTTGAACATCCAGATCCTTAACATTGTGGCTATAGATTAAAACTTAGTTGTTGAAGAGAGCTGACTTGTGAATGAATGTGAGCTGTGACATACGCCTTAGGTATTTAGACGCTGCATTTCACTTCTCTCTGCTTTAATGTAATGATATTTCTGCTCTCCTTCCTGTGCTATTCAAGTGAAGTTAAAAATCCACATATATACTGGTAAACTAGTATCTTATATGGTGTTAGGCATACGGTTTTCTGTAATCCTTAAATTATACTATAAATAATTCTTTCTAATGTTAAGAACTCATCAGACTGCATTGCACTTTAAAACAGAAAAAGTTGCCCTCAGGTTGTAAGGACTTACTCCGAGGTACTTAGTGCCCATTTCTAATCTAAAAGACAATAGAAGCAGAGATGGATTACTAGCCTCTGGTTAGCACAATCTTTCGTATCAGTGAAAGTTACCGACCATATTTGTCAAGACTAAATCAAGATTTCCATGTGTATGTAGGCCAAACTTCACTTTCTGTGTTTATGTAAATGGTACATTAAATTGTCCGAAAACTATTAATCTGAATCAAAATCTGACCATACAAACCCCTAAAAATGGGATGAATATATAGCACAGTGAATAATTAGACTTACTATTGAATGTTTTTGTCTGTTTGCCTGAGGTAGGAGCTTTTTTAACGCTATTAATCATATTAACTACCATAGCACTCAAGGAGCCTGATTACACTATACCTGTACAATGCCTAATTCAGAAGATACATGGGTTCATCCTGCAGAGGTACAGACCTAAATGGCAATAGGGATGTAGACTGTGAATGCGCAGAGGGATTTTCTTGACTCACTACAGCAATAAATATCACCTCAGGCTTTGTGCTGTGTTGATTAGATGCTGTGGTTTCTGTGAAAACTGCATGGGTACAGCAAGGTTTCAACTGTCCAGAATATACTGCACAGAAATTCACTGTATATCCTTTTTGCATATATCTAAACATGCAAAATGAAAATAACCACTAAATTTGTCTCACAATTAACTTATCATTTTCTGAATGGTATTTTGAAGAATAAAGATGCTACATTATAGAAATACTGGTATTGCAGTATTGTTAGAGATTGATCAGAAGTTTGACTGCTTAATTAGGTCTAGTTTTAGATGAAAGCAAGAACCTTGTTTTGAGTGATCATCAATGGAAAGAGAGGGTATGCAAAAACAGGTATATATATGTATGCATTTCCAGTTCAGAAAAGCACATTTTTAAGTTACAGAGGACCTTCACAAAACAAGTATTAGCCTTTTTAATTATTATTCCCTTTTTCTTCCAGAAAAAAATCAGCAATGGTTAAGCATGTAAGATCTTAGTAAGGATCTCAATGAAAACATTAAATAATTGTGTGAAAAGTTTGCAAATGCTATCTCTAGTGAAAAAATCAGTGGCAACCAAACAGTTTTCTATAGATGTTAGGAAATATTCTTGTGAATTGATCTCTTATGGAAAATCTGTGTTAAAACTAAGAATTTAGACCATACTTTAAGATAAGAGTTACTTTCTTGTAAATCAAGGAAAAAAAAATCATGATTACTAAGCAGGAACATGAGTTCTCAGCTCATATAAATGCCAAGATCAAATGTGCTCCTTTTAAAAATAAAAATGAGAGTTTGGAGTAAAATACTGTATTAACATGACTGCAGTGAAAATTCCACAACCTATTCCAGAGTTTACACTTTTAAAAGGATATTGATAAACAGTGAAATTTGAGAAAATCCTTACAAGGAGGAATCATAGTCTGGAAAGACTGTTTTGTAGTAAGAGACTAACAAAACAAAACCTAATTATCTCAACAATAAGAAGGTTAGAAGGTTGACTAATCATGATCTGCAAAGTATGTAAGTTGAAAGAAGTTAATACTAAAAGGCTCTTTAATTTAATAGAACAAGCCAAAGTGAAGTTCAATATTTTAAAACTACAAGCCAGGAATGTGACTTCGACAGTAATTAAGTACTGATCAAATTTACTCAGACACTGTAGAATCTGCTCAATGAGAAATATTTACCTTTAAAAAAAAACCCACAAACCACCTCATACGCTTTAGTTCAACAGTAAGTAAAAGGCTTCATGAAAAGCAAAGCTGTAACAACAAAAAAAATCAAACCAAACCAAAAGCCAAACTGATGAAGCACTTGGGTCAAATGATAAGAAGTGTCTCAATAGATAATTTTAATGGTATTTTCTAGCTTTGTCTTTACACAAGGAGGACCAGAGCCCATCAACTGCTTCCACTTTTCCAGAACTGAAATATTGTCTCTGTTAAAGTCAATGTCTATACCTGCCTCATGCAGTTTAAGGTTGCATCTCAGAAGCTTTTTAGTACAAATTCTTGTATTTTGTTCTCTAAAAAGGCCTTAAATGCACAAAGTGATCTTAATGTGCTATTTTCCATGTCTGCAATATTTTGGATTTGGACCTTCGTCAGAAGGAGAAAGTGACACTAGAAGTTTTAGTAAAAAACTGCAAGGAGAATGCAATTAGAATGTAACTAAAAGGGCATGTATCATGACAAATACCGTATCTCTGGGAAACTCTAGCGAGTACTAGTTCCCACAGCACACTACTCTGAAATTATCTCACTGGCCATGCAGGTCGAACTCTACAGTGCATTTTTGATTTATCTGGCATGTAGCAGATCCAGCAGTGCAGTAAGCATTTAATTTTATGAATAATGAAAGATTTTGAATTTGAAAATATAGATGTGATTTTTCTGTGTTGTAATTTTGTTACTCTGTGTAATTTTCTGTGAAAATAGTTATCAATCAAGTTTCTCCTTCATGAGCAAATGAGAAAGAAGATAATATATATAGGAAACAAATTTCTTTCTTGAAATTTAATAAGCAGCATTTTGGGGCTACTCAACTAGGAGACATTTACTATTTTTCCTAAATCTCAATTTTCTGCATGTTCATTTCAAAACAATCTTTGGATTTTTCTTGTTTACTTGGTGTACCTGGTGAACTCATTCTATTAGCTTTTAATTTGTTTTATGTCCTGCAGTTTGGCATTAATTTATTTTGCAGTTCTCATTTACTTGGAGCCTTACAAAGGACTATGTCTGCTGTGTGTTATCAGCCTTGTACCCAGGAAGTGAGCTCACCCAGTGACCCGAGTATGGGGCTCATTCTGGATTTCAGTCCACTGAAGATGAGCCTTTTGCACCATGAAGCTAGTGAAACATACCATTACAACTGCATAAAGTGTATTAGGACCATACTGGGTCATCCTTGCATAAAAAGAAATTAAGTCCATTGACATTATGAAAATTGGAGTAAGAAGACCAAGTAGGAAACAGGGAGGGGGAAAGGAGTCGATTTCTGTTCATGCAATTGTAGAAAGCCCCTCTTGCCCTGCATTAAGTTAGTGTTTTCACACAGAAACACACAGAATCAGCAAGATTGAAAGAGACCTTCAAGATCATCTTCACAGAATCATGGAACATTCTGAGCTGGAAGGGACTCACAAGGATCATCAATTCCCACTATCAGGTGAATGGCCTGTGCAGGGATTGAGCCCCCAAACCTGGTATTATTATGACCCATTTCTAACCAACTGGGCCAATCTCAGGGTTATCCAACCCAGCACCACCACCAACCCAGCACCACCACAATCCTCCCTAAACCNGGTTGACTAATCATGATCTGCAAAGTATGTAAGTTGAAAGAAGTTAATACTAAAAGGCTCTTTAATTTAATAGAACAAGCCAAAGTGAAGTTCAATATTTTAAAACTACAAGCCAGGAATGTGACTTCGACAGTAATTAAGTACTGATCAAATTTACTCAGACACTGTAGAATCTGCTCAATGAGAAATATTTACCTTTAAAAAAAACCCCACAAACCACCTCATACGCTTTAGTTCAACAGTAAGTAAAAGGCTTCATGAAAAGCAAAGCTGTAACAACAAAAAAAATCAAACCAAACCAAAAGCCAAACTGATGAAGCACTTGGGTCAAATGATAAGAAGTGTCTCAATAGATAATTTTAATGGTATTTTCTAGCTTTGTCTTTACACAAGGAGGACCAGAGCCCATCAACTGCTTCCACTTTTCCAGAACTGAAATATTGTCTCTGTTAAAGTCAATGTCTATACCTGCCTCATGCAGTTTAAGGTTGCATCTCAGAAGCTTTTTAGTACAAATTCTTGTATTTTGTTCTCTAAAAAGGCCTTAAATGCACAAAGTGATCTTAATGTGCTATTTTCCATGTCTGCAATATTTTGGATTTGGACCTTCGTCAGAAGGAGAAAGTGACACTAGAAGTTTTAGTAAAAAACTGCAAGGAGAATGCAATTAGAATGTAACTAAAAGGGCATGTATCATGACAAATACCGTATCTCTGGGAAACTCTAGCGAGTACTAGTTCCCACAGCACACTACTCTGAAATTATCTCACTGGCCATGCAGGTCGAACTCTACAGTGCATTTTTGATTTATCTGGCATGTAGCAGATCCAGCAGTGCAGTAAGCATTTAATTTTATGAGTAATGAAAGATTTTGAATTTGAAAATATAGATGTGATTTTTCTGTGTTGTAATTTTGTTACTCTGTGTAATTTTCTGTGAAAATAGTTATCAATCAAGTTTCTCCTTCATGAGCAAATGAGAAAGAAGATAATATATATAGGAAACAAATTTCTTTCTTGAAATTTAATAAGCAGCATTTTGGGGCTACTCAACTAGGAGACATTTACTATTTTTCCTAAATCTCAATTTTCTGCATGTTCATTTCAAAATAATATCTGGATTTTTCTTGTTTACTTGGTGTACCTGGTGAACTCATTCTATTAGCTTTTAATTTGTTTTATGTCCTGCAGTTTGGCATTAATTTATTTTGCAGTTCTCATTTACTTGGAGCCTTACAAAGGACTATGTCTGCTGTGTGTTATCAGCCTTGTACCCAGGAAGTGAGCTCACCCAGTGACCCGAGTATGGGCCTCATTCTGGATTTCAGTCCACTGAAGATGAGCCTTTTGCACCATGAAGCTAGTGAAACATACCATTACAACTGCATAAAGTGTATTAGGACCATACTGGGTCATCCTTGCATAAAAAGAAATTAAGTCCATTGACATTATGAAAATTGGAGTAAGAAGACCAAGTAGGAAACAGGGAGGGGGAAAGGAGTCGATTTCTGTTCATGCAATTGTAGAAAGCCCCTCTTGCCCTGCATTAAGTTAGTGTTTTCACACAGAAACACACAGAATCAGCAAGATTGAAAGAGACCTTCAAGATCATCTTCACAGAATCATGGAACATTCTGAGCTGGAAGGGACTCACAAGGATCATCAATTCCCACTATCAGGTGAATGGCCTGTGCAGGGATTGAGCCCCCAAACCTGGTATTATTATGACCCATTTCTAACCAACTGGGCCAATCTCAGGGTTATTCAACCCAGCACCACCACCAACCCAGCACCACCACAATCCTCCCTAAACCATATCCCCAAGTGCCACATCAGGCACCTCTTGAACCCTTCTAGAGATGGTGATTCTACCACCTCCGTGGACAACTTATTCTAATGCCCAACTACTCTTTTAGTGATTTTTTTTTATAATATCTAATCTGAACCTCCCCTGGTGCAACTTAAGGCCATTCCTCTCATCCTTTTGCTTGAGATATGGCAGAAGAGACCAACCCTCACCTCACTACAATCTGCTTTCAGGTAGTTGTAGAGAGCAATGAGGTCTCCCCTGACCTTCCTCTTCTCCAGACTAAATATTCCCAGCTCCCTCAGTCACTCCTCATGGAACATGTTTTCTAGACCCTTTACCAGCTTTGTTGCCCTTTTGTGGACACACTCCACCACCTCAGTGACCTTTTTGAGGTGAGCGGCCCAAAACTGAACACAGGATTCAAGAAGTGGAAATATCAGTGCTGAGTACAGGAGGACAATCAATTCCCTAGTACTGCGGGCCACTCTTTGAGCAATTCTCAATACACTCTTCCACAAGGCTGTAGCACTGCTTGGAGCTATTGTAACCCAAGGGTAGGACCTGGCACTTTGCCTTTTTGAACATCATGTGACTGGTCTTGGCGTGTTAATCCAGCCTGTCCAGATTCCTCTGCAGAACCTTCCTACCCTCAAGTTCAACACTCCCACCTAACTTGATGTCACCTGCAAACTTACTGAGGATGCATTTGATCCCGTTGTCCAAACCACTGATAAAGATATTAAACAGGTCTGGCCCAGATTATGAGCCCTGGGGAACACCACTAGTGACCAACTGCCAGCTGCATTTAGTTCCATTTAGTTAATTTTGAATAAGAATTATTTGGGATGAATAAAAAACCAAAGAAACAAAATTGAGATGCTCCCCATCCACCTCCCATCCACTCTCCTCCCCCTCCTTGTCTTTTTCCCTCCT